>SSHR01000230.1:0-187558 GCA_006518225.1 Fusarium neocosmosporiellum | reverse complement strand
CCCCTGCAAGAGGCCCCCCCCCACATCCTGGACCGGTGTTCCTCGTGCGTTCTGCATCCCATCCATATACATACATATGTAGATGGACCAGGTCGTCGACGTTTCTGGGGCCTCGTCTTTACATATGTAGCACGGTGAATGGCTTGGGGTCTCACTCACCACCGCATCGCCTCGCATCGCGTCTACGACAAGACAACGATTATACTACCCCGTCCGTCCTCAACGGTCTGGCCTCGTGCTGGAACGTCCGCCTCAGTCTGCGGCACCCGCCATCGAAACTCTGTCGTCCGGATCTAGCTACGCAGCTGGTCCTTTTTTCTCCGTCTGCCGCCCTTTCTGTCTGTGTGGCTGTCTGTCTCTTGTTCCCCGTCCGCCCGCACCACCACCACCACCACAACCGCGCTGCACTGCACCAGAAACGACCTCCACTACCAACCGACCTCCGTTCCGTTCTTGTCCTGTCCTGTCCTGTCTTGACTTGTCTTGTCTTGTCTCTCGCCCTGCCGCGTTTGCCTTTTGGGGCAAAGTCTCCGCAATCTCCACGAGGTGCAACAGAAGGGGAGAGAGAGAAAGGAAGCAAGAAAAAAGCAAACTAGAAGAAACTTCCCGGTCAGTGTCTCACTTTCTGGGGGGGCATCCGCGTGGGACAGCAGACGGGAAGAGTGAGAGAAGGCTTTTTTCCCCCTCCCTCCATCAGAAGAAGGGTTCCAAGTCTTGAACCTGGCCAGAAGGAGTTGACAGGTGAGAGTTGCTTGTTCTGCAGCCCTCAGCCCTGAACAGACGAGAGAGCTCCACGGCCCCGTTTTTGGGAGAGGAGGCTGCGTCTGAGTGCATGCGCTTCTATGTGTATGTGTAGCACTCTCTGCTTTGTTCTCGCCCCCAACACCACCGTTCTATCCGACCCCCTGGTTGGAACTTGCTCGGGTTGATCGACAGCGAACGTGGATCGATCCCCTTTGCTGCACTTTCAGGAACCAATCTGGGCAAGACGATGCATCTCCTCATCGACTCGTATCAAACGTGAGGGCCCATCCCACCAAGTCTCTGTTCCCTCGTCCTCGCTCGCATCCACCTCGCCAGCTTTATCTGGTAGTCGGTCAGCATCTCGAGGGAGCTCCCCATCTCGGAGCCTGATTATTATTCCAACTCTATACACCACCAACCGGCGCAGGTCTCGCCCCCCTTCCCCCATCAATTGATTGTTCCTGTGGACAGGAACTCTCTGCTGCTGTTGGCTCTGTTGGGGGCTAAGCTACCGCGAAACATTACTTCTTATTGACCCCAGTGTTAGCTGGAAGACAAGACAGATACAGCATTTACAACATGAACAACGTCAATGGGACGTCGACAATGGGCCATGACACCGTCATGGCCCAGAGCAATGGTAGCACCAACAGCAATGGCTACGGCAGCGATACCTGGACCAGCATGAGCCCCTATAGCCAGAGCCCGTACAGCGCCAGTCCATTGACCGAGTATCCATCCTTTGGTGCCTTTGTCAGTCACGGCATGCCTTCGGAACCGTTAAATAGGATGCCTCCACCGCCGCCGCAGCCTCACCAGATGATCCAACCAGCACCGCCCCCGCCCCCGATGGCCCATCACCAACTTCCAATGCTCAACACGACATGGCCGAGCCAACTGACGAACCCGACTCCCTCAGGGAGCTACTCAGCACCGCCCCTATCAATAACACCCGCCACGAGTGCACCGCCTGTGGATCCTCCCAGGTTACCGACGCAGCATGAAAAGTCCAGGAAGACACTCACTACAGAGCAGAAGAGGGCAATGTGCCAGTTTCACGAGGACAACCCAGGCACTCGACAGGCCGATATTGGAGCCCGGTTTGGTGTCGAGAGAAGGTAGGCAGGCCCTAGAGAGACGGAGCTTTGAGCAGATGGCTAGCTATCCTATCCAATCCAATCCAATCCACGGAAGAGCAACAAGAGAACAAGGTCTGACACATTCACCGCAGCACGGTTTCCAAGGTTCTGAGGCACAAGGATCAATATCTCAAGCGGGATCAAGAGCCAGAAAACCCAGCCGCCAAGCGCGGAAAGGGCAAGCACCCTGACTTTGACCGCACCCTCAGCAACTACGTCAGGAGACAACAACAGCGAGGATTCAAGGTCAGCGACGAGGAGATCATGGAACAGGCCAGGCTGTTTGCCCACGCGAGCGGGAACCAGGAGAACGTCCTCAACGGCCTGACGAGTAGCTGGCTACAAAAGTTCAAGCAAAAGCACGGCATTGGAGGAGCCAAGTTGACACGGAGAGCCTCGGAGGCGAATATTCCCGACAGCGCTCGACTATCAACGCTGATCACCAAAAACAACAGCAGCCAGGACATTCTATCTCCGACCTCACCTACAGGAAACATCTCGCCCCTATCCGGGAACCGGAGCGATGAGGATGCCCCTATCGACGGTATCGACTTTGACTTTACATACAAGCACCCCGAGTCTCAGTCGACTACGTCCCTGTCCAGCGATCTGAGAGATAACCCGGCGTCTTCGTTCTCGGGCACAATGAGCCCAACAGGCACCTTTACCTTCTCGCCGGATCCCAACGTTGGAGGTTTCCCCATGGATCAACTGCGAGGCGCTGATTTCCAGTCTCGAGAGAAGAGGAGCAACACGTTCCCGTCACTCAACATCGACTACGTGAACCAGGTATCAGGGTCGACCGAGCCAATGACGCCTCGACATATCCAGTCCTCCACGGCACCATCTTCAGCTCTCGAGTCGCCTCAGCACGAGCTCCAAGGGGCACCCTTCAGCATCGACACGAGCGTCAACTCCCCCCCTCCGACGCTGCGCCGCAGCAGCAGCAACTCGAGTATCACACGCTCTACCGCCACCTGCCCGACCCCGGTCGACTCTTCCCCTGTCTCACCCTCACAGGAGGATGCCCGTCGTGCCGCCCAGACGCTGCTGAACTACATCCAGACGGCCGGCAACTTTGACACAAGCGACTACCTTACCATCGTGCAGCTGACCAAGAAGCTCAAGATTCACCAGCACCAAGGTGGCCGGCCCTCGATAGGGGGTCTGTCTCGCATTCCTGAAGGTGACGTCGAGGCGCCCGCTCTTATGTCGGCCAAGATGGAGACGACGTGAAGAGCTGGTCAAAGTGGGGGAAGCTATGCGTTTACATGTTTCTTGTCGACGCTGGGCGTTTTCTTGTTTCTTTCACAGCAGGGACACTCGCTGCACAGGGAAGCTCTTGAGTCGAAGAGCCCGCCGCAGAAGAGAGAGTGCCTTGGTTTAAAGACCAAAATGGGGGATGACCATATCTGCTCACGCGGAGACGAAAAAGGGGCACCCCCTGGCATTCGCGCCTCGCGTCATGGACGCTTGAGGCTAGATCTATTTGTTGACTACATGTTTTGATTTGCCATATAGTCAGTCGCTTCTACTCTCGACGATCCTCCTCCTCGAACATTCGATGCCCGTTTAACCGGTCAACGACGATATCCAGAGTTGTATATATTGCATAGATACACTCGCGCGATTCGATCTCACTCGAGAAACTACGACGACTAATCAATCCACACTGAAAGAAGAGAGAACAAAATGGATCGGAAAAAATTATTAAAAAATTACCAAATCCAACCTTTTATTACTCGATACCAAACCCCTCCCAAGACTTATTTCTCCCGCTCACGCGAACCCGAACACATTTTACATACAACAAATCGTCCACACGACCCTTTTCCAGAACCTGCTTCTACTCGCTCGGGAAGGGCGGTGGAAGCTTTGGTTTACGAGGACAGAGAGGAGGAAGAAGGGGGACACGAGAAGGAGAGGGATTGTACGATCGATGGGCATTACAGCAAAAGTGTCTACAAGAGCTCAACGATGCTTCATTTTGTCTCTTGAATTTGGTTCCTCCCCCCTTTTTTTCCCAACTTGTCTTTTTATTATTTATTCTTATACCTCTACGTTTCTAGTTTAGTTCTGTTTCTTCTTTATTTCCTTTTCATCGTACATCACAAGGCATCGCTGCGGAGGGCATAATCATGTTTTTGTTTAAAGCAACATTCCTTGGATTCTTTTTTTTTTTCTGGGTCATTACTCATACCGCATGCGTTTTGCTCACACACACACACACACAAAGACGAGAGGGTACTTGCTGCGAGGCATCGGCATTAAGGAAAGGGATCAGGGGAGTGGGATGGAACTTGGTCTGGTTTTTGTTTTCGGTCTGGGTGAAGCGTCTCTATTTTAACAGATGCTTCGGTCATCATGGAAGGGGGAACAAAATGGGAGGGAGGCTTGGGAAAAGAAGGTGGCATTGGGATTCATGCGAATATACGTGCTCGATGATGGGAGGCGGAAATCAATGTGTTGTTGGGAGGCTTAGTTGGCGAGGAGGTTTCGCTTGCCCCTTGTTTTGGGATGCTCAGATCCATATGGACATTCCTTTCGAATAGTTGAGGATAGGAAGGGAAGGGATGGGCGGCGATTGTGCATTTGGAAATGCCCTTGTTCTTGAACAACTTCACCTCGTCCATTATTGATGCTTATCGTGAACTCGATCGAAATGGTCATTATCTACTGACAAAATAGGGTATCATCGTCACTCTACACGTCTACTCCGAGCCTCTCCTCCCACAGATCCGTCACCCCCTTTTCGCTGAGCTCCGGCATCAGCCTCACGAGCACCAGCTCGAGGATGCTGTACATGAGGTGCTTGTTGCAGTACTCGTCGTCCAGCACCAGGAGGAGCCGCTCCATCTCGTCTACCAAAAGATCCTCCTCATCCGATGAGGAATCCCCCTCACCGGTGGAGGCTCGGCGCCGCCATAAGCGACCGCCAAAGTAGAGGCTTCCCACCCCCTTCGGCAGCAGCCCCCAAAGGGCGTTAGCGGCTCTGCGACGCAATGCCCGCAGCTCGGCATCGGAGGAGGGTGGGAACAAGCTCGTCGTGCCGGGGGCGTTGTTGGGAAACAGGACGCCTCGGAGGGTGCGCAGGAGAGGGGGGAGATGAGAAGGAGAGAAGAGAGAATGAACGTGATGAGAGAGTAGCCTACGGAAGAGAAGGGTTAGCTCGCATCTCAAGTCAAAGTCGCGCAGCGCAGCGCAGCGTGGGGGGGTCCTTGTCAAGCGGCGGAAAGGCTTTGTCTGTCTGCAGCAAGGGGCACATGTTTCGATGCGAGTGTGAGTAACACGAGGCTGTCAATGGACCGCTGGGCCTCAGCGTCGTATGTGTGGACCGGCCGGTCACGATGGAGGTAGGTGGTGCTGCCATCTTGATCCAGGAAGCCGGGCAGCATCCAAGGCGTGAAATTGGGACCAGGGATAGGTCAGACAAGGGGGGGACCTGTCGAGTGCGGGGAACCGCAGACAGAGACGCGTCTGGCCCGGTGTGTTTGATGCAGGAGCTGTGAGATTACACAGCAGGTCCATGAGGCGTGACAGAGAGACACGGCGGCTGATGGTGTTGGTGGGTGGTGTGCAAACCAATGTCACCAAACGGATTCGCCCCTCAAGGTAGGCAAGGCAAGGCAAGGCAAGGCAAGGCAGGCCCCTCAAGGGTGGTGATGGTTGCGGTTGTGCAACCGTCTCGGATACCAGCATGGTTCCTTCAGAGATGAGGCCTGACAGACCAAACCGCTCCTGGAAGGTTGAGAGGTGCCACCCGGTGGTATCATCTTTGACCAGGGCATCGCCAATTCTCCCTCGCTCACTCCCCCTCCTCGACAAGAAAGGGCAAGACAGGTCCGACTTTCATCGTCTCGGGAAATCCCAGCTAGCCTCCCGGGTGGCGCGGCACGGGGCGAGTCAATTCAAGCTTGTTGTTGTTTGTTGCTTGCCTCTCTCGACAGAGGGCGGTCTGTCTCTTCCAACAAGCTGACATCCCGGTCAGGGCCGGGCGCGTAATCTTGTAATCCTGCTGGACGAAGCGACCTAGCTTGGCGCACCTCGTCAAGCAATCGGAAGCCAAAGACGGCGCTACGCCCTTCGATTGGCTGTTCCTCGAGACCCATCCCGTCCATGTTCGAGACACCAAACGTTGATAGTGAAATCGTCTCGTCTTGTTTTCGTGCGCTTGCGACCGAACCGACTGACTGTGGATTGCGAGGGAGGGTGTGCGCCAAAAACGTTTTATCGTTGAACAAACAAGACGGACGGCAGGGCCGTCAACCACCGCGCGGCCCGATTTGCCTCACCAAGCCGTTGAAGAATCCCTGTTCTGCAAGCTCACTGGAGCATCAACAGGTCCAGTGACTCGACACTCATGCGAGGTGAATGAAGGGGTAATAGAGTCCATAGGAAATCAAAGGGAATGCTCATATCTTACCTGTCAACAGGCCCATCGTGGCCAGCTATTCGTCCAGGTCCGTTAATCGCGCCGTACTGGAGAAGCGACAGAAACCCGGCAAGCCAAGGCATGCGCATGCTCAACTCGAGCAGGTTCCCAAGGCAGGTCCAGATTCGGCATGATAGGATAGGAGCTTTGACCGTGTCGGATGACCTCGGGTTGGAGCATGAGACGGTAGCGGCCGGCTTGTCGTGATTCATCACAGCTTCCTTTTCTTCCAAGGGCGTGGTTCTAGCGGGAAGAGAGGAGGCCATAACAAGAGCCGTGGTAATGAAGCGAAGCGAGCCCACGACCAGCATACCCAGTTGGATCACGCCCAGGAACATGGACCGTACAGACCACGCACGACCGCCCTTGACCTCGAGTTGAGGCTCTGGGGACTCAGCTGAACTCTCCGACATCGCCCCTTTTTCCTTCTTCTCTCGTATCACCCTGGATGAGATGCAGATTCCCTCGTATAACAGCCACGGCTGAGAGGCTTTATTGGCAATGACATTGCCAATGATGAGCTCGGAAAAGATCTGCTCGACGAGGGCTGTGAGACAAGGGTTCTCCAGGTCCTCGGTTGGCAAGAGGATGGCGAGCACGCCCTGAACGAGCAGCTGACGGTAGAGCGCCTCATTCTCCTTCTGATCGGATGCTGTGCCTGGGTCATCTGAGCGAGGAAGGGGCGCAAGGTGTGGAAGAGGGCATAGAGCGTGATACGCCTCTCGAGGGTCCACCTCTACAGGCGGCCTCGATACAGCATTATGCGCAGTACGGTAGGCTGGTGGCAGTTAGAAGGTATCAAGATTCTTTAGAGCGTAGAGATCCCACCAGTAATATGCTTGTCCAGCAAGTCAGGTATCTCGTCCAGCAGCAGACTCTCCAGATCAACCTTCCTAAACCGCTGCTCCAACGCCCGTGAGCAGTGGGCGATGATGTGTAGAATCTCTGACACAAAGTTCTCGTCCGAGGTGATTTTGCTATACCAGCTCTGGACAAACTCTCTCATAATAATGGCAAGGAATGCGTAAAGTTGAAGATCGACATCGTTGCGGCTGGTCAGAGGCGGGAGCAGCTCATCGATGGGCACCTGCGCATCTCGACTCTTGTCCCCAAGCTGTGGTGAGCACAGCGTGCGACGTATCAGAAGCGATGTCGCTCGGTCAGACAGCGGATCGGTCGAGTTCGAGCGGTTCGGCCGGCGGGAGGCAGCAGAAGACGGCGCATCCGCCTCGAAGGCGACGGTCTTGGGACGTGGGGCCGGAGGGCGGACAGGAGGAGTGGCCGCGGCCACGGGAGAAGCGGCGGTCATGACCGGAACGATCGGCTAGGCTTCGCAATCATGGCCTGGCGTCGGAGGCGGATTATAGTGAGGGCGGCGGACGTGGTTGGAGTTATTATCTCTGGTTTGGAGGTTGGAGGTTGACTTAACAACAGGTCGCAGCATGGCCGCATGTAGTGCCGCCGTGTTTAAGCTCCTGCCCGCCCACGGCACGGGTTGACCCGCTCGCTACCTGCCTTCCTTGCCTGAACCGTGCGCTGCAGGCGCGGGGGAGGCATGTCGTCGTGCCTGCCTTTACCTGCATTAGCTACGAAGCGACGGCATGGCATGGAAGTTGACATTAAGCAAGCTTGATTTTGCAGGATTCAATTAATGCAAGCCGTGTAGATCGGTTATGAAAGCATCTGGTGAGGTGGTCATGGTTCAGGAGATGTTCTTATTTTCTACTACTTCTTCACAAGGTGTAAGAAGTAGGATGCCTTCTGTCTGGTCTATCCAGCACGACTAAATGCTACAGATTCTGTACAATATGGGTACACCTCCTCCTAACCTCAGTCATGTTCACCTTTTTACTCATTCTTAACTGTCGTCTCATACCTGTAGAGTCAAGGTTAGCGTTTGTATCAACAAGGAAGATCGACGACAGCATACCTCTTGCCACGGAACGCCCAAACACCCCAGTTACCACAGCTGATATCCTGGGGATCCATGTCATTCAGATCCCATCGAAGACTTCGGAAGACGTTCTCGCCGGGCTGAAGAAGGATATCAAACTCTCCCTTCGACTTCTTGTTCACCCATTCCACATCCCGCTCCATATCAAACTGAGTATATCCAGTGCTGATGATAGGAACCTTGGTCTCGAGAAGCAGAGGAAGCGTCTCCTCCCACTCGTGACTGCTGGCAGGGTGACCCAGACCAGGGTGGAAGAGAACAAAGCAATCAAAGTAGGGATCGTAAGGCGCAAAGTGCTGGGTCTGGTGGATGGTGTGGTAGTAATCCACGATCGTGCTAATCTTCATCTTGTACCAGACACGATCTTCCACCACCGCTCCAAAGGGGTTCGATGGAGTGCGTTCCGGTAGTGGGAACTCGTCGTCACGGTTGGCCATACTCTCTGGTCCGATAAAGATGAGGTGCAGTCGGGCCTCGGGGAACATGTGTGCCAGCTGCACCCAAACAGGCCGTGGCAGAGACGACTCAGCACGAGCTCCCAGGATGAAAAGTCTCACGGGTGGGGGCTCAGGCCGGAGCTGGTTGACACCATAACCTCGGCCGGACTTGGGGGGATGCAGATTGTACCGCAAGGCTATCATCATAGGTTAGTTATGCAATATCTGGTCATGGCAAGTTGTAACACCAACCGCTGAAACTCTTCAATCCCTCCGCAGTCAATCGTTCTCCCTTCTTCATGCTATACGGGCTGAGTTCATGAACAACGCTGCCGATCGTAACGGGGTATGTCAAGAGACGGGTAATCTGTCTCATCGAACGATCCGAGTTGACGGCATCAAACTCTCGGGTGTACATGAAAGTATCCCAGTTTGTCATGTTGATAGCGGCGTCCTCCATTTGCAGGTCTGGGAGGTTGCCCTCGTAGAAAACTCGGCCAGAACGCAAGTCATGATCATCCTCGTTGATCTGTCGAAGCGTATCGCAAATTTCAAGATGCTTCTCGTAATCGTCCATCCAATGTTCCTCGCAGCAGTAAACGGGAAGTCCACAGTCAGGGCAGTCAAAGTTGACATGGGCCGGTGCCTGGGTACCACCTTGGGGCTTGGCATCTTCAGGCTGGGGGGCGATAGTCGGAACCTTGGTTTGCTGGTGATCGGGGTGTGGGCAGTAGGCATGCTGTCGCATGAAGGCCGCTCGACGTCGGAACTCCGGGACGGGGGACTTGGAGAATGGGTGGAACAGGTCATCCTGGCTGAGGTGCACTGGCGGTTCCGGACTTTTGCTCGCAGCTGCAGCTTCGGATTGATTCTTTGCCGTCGTCGAAAAGTCCCTTTGAGCAGGTGTAGGTCGCTTCTGGTCCTTGGTCGTCGAATGGACGCTTCGGATGTGATGGGCTGATATCCTCATCCATGGCTTCGCCTGGCTCCCGGTGGCCAATTGCCTCCGGAGAGTAGCAGAGCAGCGTCCGCAAAGGCTAGAAGCCGCTCGCCGCAAGGTGGGCTCCATTTTGTGCCGGAGCAATCGAGTCTGGGACTTGAATTGATCGTCCTAGGCTCACCAAAAGACCTGGTGGTGTCGCAGAGTGGGATATTTCGAGGAGCTCGGGCCACCGTCCTTCTGCGCCGCAATATCATTCCTCCGATGCGTCCTAAACTTTTGAAATCAAAGCTCGCACCAGCCTCGAGCTCCAAACATCAGCTTCGTTCGACGCGACTCAATCGACCAAGCAAAAGCCCTTGAAGCCGCGCAGGCTCAACTGCGCCTAGCCGCAAACATGGCGACAACGTCGAACATGTTCCTATACTCGCTGACGGTCCAGCCGCCGACCAACGTCGTTCAAGCGGTGCTCGGTCAGTTCGCGGGCACCAGGGAACAGCTCATCATTACTGGAGCAGGCTCACAGCTTACGCTACTACGACCTGACCCGTCTCAGGGAAAGGTGATTACCCTCCTCTCCCATGATATCTTTGGAATCATTCGTTCCCTCGCCGCGTTCCGTTTGGCGGGTAGCAACAAGGGTAAGTCATCCGAAAACTCTTTGGAAGATCACTTAGTGATATTCGAAGGCGATGCCACAGACGCGCCAAATGCAGCGCCATCGAGAGCACAGTGTCATATCAATATGAGGACAAGGCTAACGCAATCTGCATAGATTACCTGATTCTTGCTACCGACTCTGGCCGGATTACCATCATTGAGTATCTGCCAGCCCAAAACCGTTTCCAGCGATTGCATCTCGAAACCTTTGGCAAGTCGGGCGTGCGACGCGTTATTCCTGGCGAGTATCTCGCATGCGATCCCAAGGGAAGAGCGTGCCTCATCGCGTCTACCGAGAAAAACAAGCTCGTCTATGTTCTCAACCGGAACTCCCAGGCCGAGCTGACAATCTCGTCACCCCTCGAGGCTCACAAACCTGGTGTGCTTGTCATCTCCATGGTTGCACTCGATGTCGGGTACTCCAATCCCGTTTTCGCCGCGCTTGAAATCGACTACTCTGAGGTTGATCAAGATTCAAGCGGCCAAGCCATGGAAGACTTGGAGACCCAGCTGGTGTATTACGAGCTTGACCTGGGACTCAACCACGTGGTTCGAAGGTGGTCAGACCCAGTTGATCCCACAGCATCGCTACTATTCCAGGTCCCTGGTGGTAATGACGGCCCCAGTGGCGTGCTCGTCTGTGGCGAGGAGAACATTACCTACCGACACTCGAACCAAGAAGCATTTCGCGTCGCCATTCCCCGTCGACGAGGTGCGACTGAGGATCCCAACCGCAAGCGCACAATCGTGTCGGGCATCATGCACAAGCTGAAGGGCAGTACAGGAGCTTTCTTCTTCCTCTTACAAACCGAGGATGGCGACCTCTTCAAATTGTCCATTGATATGGTTGAGGACGAAGATGGCAATCCCACGGGAGAGGTTAAAAGGCTGAAGATTAAGTATTTCGACACCGTTCCTGTGGCTTCCAGCCTCTGCATTTTGAAGAGCGGTTTTCTCTACGTTGCCAGTCAGTTTGGCAACTACTCCTTCTACCAGTTTGAGAAGCTCGGAGACGACGATGATGAGCTCGAGTTCGTCAGCGACGATTTCCCTGCGGACCCGAAGGCTTCATATGATCCGGTCTATTTCCATCCAAGGCCGACTGAGAACTTGGCCTTGGTCGAGAGCATTCCTGCCATGAATCCTCTTTTGGACTGCAAGGTCGCAAACCTTACGGGAGAAGATGCCCCTCAGATCTACACCATATGTGGCAACGGCGCTCGCAGTACCTTTAGGATGCTCAAGCATGGCCTCGAGGTCAACGAGATCGTCGCCTCGGAACTACCCGGAATCCCATCCGCTGTCTGGACACTCAAGTTGAACCGTTCGGAGCAGTACGATGCCTACATCGTCCTTTCGTTCACCAACGGCACACTAGTGCTGAGCATTGGAGAAACAGTGGAGGAAGTGAGCGACTCTGGTTTCCTCACCAGCGTTCCTACACTTGCTGCACAACTGCTTGGTGAGGATGGCCTTATTCAGGTTCATCCAAAGGGTATTCGGCATGTCAGAAATGGCCACATCAACGAATGGGCAGCTCCACAGCATCGATCCATCGTCGCCGCTTCAGCCAACGCTCATCAAGTTGCCATTGCTCTCAGCTCTGGAGAGATTGTCTACTTCGAGATGGACGCTGATGGCTCGCTGGCTGAGTATGACGAAAAGAAGGAGATGTTCGGAACAGTCACCTGCCTTAGCCTTGGCGATGTCCCCGAGGGACGGTTACGAAGCTCGTTCCTTGCTGTCGGTTGCGATGACTGTACTGTCCGCATTCTCAGCTTGGACCCTGACTCGACTCTGGAAAACAAGTCGGTGCAGGCTTTAACAGCTGCCCCAACATCACTGGCCATTATCGCCATGGAAGATTCATCGTCCGGTGGCTCGACTCTCTATCTCCATATCGGTCTTCATTCCGGTGTCTATCTTCGGACAGTATTGGATGAGGTCACGGGCGAGCTGACGGACACACGTCAAAAATTCCTCGGACCGAAGGAGGTGAGACTCTTCCAAGTCACTGTCCAGGGCAAGACGTGCGTTCTCGGGCTGAGTTCAAGACCCTGGCTTGGCTATCCCGATCCTATCACAAAGGGCTTCGTGGTGACACCGCTCAACTACGTTGACCTTGAATGGGGCTGGAACTTCAGCAGTGAGCAGTGCGAGGAAGGCATTGTTGGCATCCAGGGCCAATCTTTACGGTACGTCTTGCTTGATATTTTGATACCCCTTTCAGTTGCATATGATGATAAAACGGGATCCTATGCTTTGAGCAATGAGGCTTATTACGCATTCTTTCCAATTGTTCCTACTGAAGCAACATCTATTCTCCCCATTGATTGTTAAGCAATCTGTGAGGCAAAATGCTAACGCATACAGAATCTTCAACATCGACCGTCTGGGTGACACTTTGATTCAAAAGTCGATTCCCCTGACTTATACACCCAAGAAGCTGGTTAAGCATCCCGAACAGCCTTTGTTCTATACGATCGAGGCCGACAACAACACCCTACCGCCTGAGCTACGAGCACAGCTGTTGGCCGAGCCCAACGTGGTAAACGGCGACTCTCAGGTGCTCCCGCCTGAAGAGTTTGGCTACCCCAAGGCTACCCGCCGGTGGGCATCATGCATCAATGTGATCGATCCTTTGTCCGAAGAAGGGCAGGTTCTGCAAACCGTCCACTTTGAGAACAACGAAGCAGCTGTCAGCGCTACCGTGGTCTCTTTTGCCAGCCAGGACAACGAAAGTTTCCTTGTTGTTGGCACGGGCAAGGACATGATCGTCAATCCTCAGAGCTACTCCGAGGGTTATCTATATATCTATCGTTTCGTGGAGGATGGCCGAGAGCTGGAATTCATTCACAAGACCAAAATTGAGGAGCCCCCTCTGGCTCTCTTGCCATTCCAAGGCAAGGTTGGCGTCGCCGTCGGCACACAACTACGGATTTACGACCTTGGTATGAGGCAGATGCTTCGCAAGGCTCAAGCCGAAGTGTCAGCGCAGCGAATCGTTTCGCTCAACACACAAGGCAGTCGTATTGTTGTTGGCGACGTGCAACAAGGTGTCACTCTTGTGGTGTATAAGTCCGCTACAAACAAGCTCATTCCCTTCGCCGATGATACCGTCGCAAGGTGGACCACGTGTACAACCATGGTGGACTACGAATCGGTGGCGGGCGGTGATAAGTTTGGCAACATGTTTATTGTACGCTGTCCCGAAAAGGCCAGTGAGGAGGCTGATGAGGAGCAATCTGGCTTACATCTCATCAACGCCCGAGATTATCTCCACGGCACCCCTCACAGACTGGGTCTGATGTGTCACTTTTACACGCAGGATGTTCCCACTAGCATTACCAAGACGAGTCTGGTGGTGGGTGGCCAGGAGATTCTGTTGTGGAGCGGAATCATGGGCACGATCGGAGTCTTCATCCCCTTCGTCAGCCGTGAGGATGCTGATTTCTTCCAAAACCTCGAGCAACACCTGAGGACTGAGGATCCCCCTCTCGCAGGCCGAGACCATCTCATGTATCGCGGTTACTACGCTCCCGTGAAGGGAGTTATCGACGGCGACTTGTGTGAGAGGTATAACCTGCTTCCAAACGACAAGAAGCAGATGATTGCGGGCGAGCTGGATCGCTCGGTCCGAGAAATTGAGAGGAAGATTTCTGTACGTTTCCCTGATGGATCATATTTTTTGCTGCTTTGCTAACACGAGTTCAGGACATCCGCACACGATCTGCGTTTTAATGACGGAAAAGGTGGTATCTTTGGGATAGCTATTGTACAAAAACCTCGATTGTTTGGGAGGTCGGGTGACGGCGTTATCGTACAGGGTCAAGAGTCCCTGGCTTGGGAGAAGGCATCCAGCGAGTTGAGAAATGTGTGTTGACAGCCCACAAGGCGGTATGAAGCATGAATCTAATATCCAAGTCAAGTCAAAGCTGAGTCAAAGTCCTCTCCAGAAGGGGCCGCGGTTCTTGTATCTGTCGGCCTTTTTCCCTTTTCCCGGTATCTGTGATGGATGCTCCCTCTCCCATTTGTCGTCGTCTAGGTAGGCTGTAACGGCGGCCTCGAGGTCATAGCCAGACTGTTCCAAGTACAGCACGGCTACATCATAGTCGGAGACCTTGCAAGATGTCATAAAGCGCCGGATCTTTCCTTTTCTCGTTTCCTCCTCTTCGCCCTCGACAGGTCGCGGCGAGAGACTGATGCCGCCCTTATAATATTCACCAGGGATAAGGACGGTGCGCCTGCCGACTAGAAGATGGTCACTGGTGATATTGTTCACTCTTCGCAGAACGGGGGCGGGGACGCCGTATCGGAGGGATAGGGAGTTAACGCTATCGTGTCGATGATCGAGGAAATGGAGGGTATCTAGAACATTATCCTTGGAGCCATCGTCTGCCGGCGCCGCCTTCTCGTTCTCGACATCTGTGGCAGCGATTCTGCGGGGTGAAGCAGGTGTGTATGGCGGCGGGGCACCCGAGATATCTGCAGTTCTCGAACTCGACGAGGGCCACGAGGTGTAAGCCGGTGGCTCCCTCAGGCCCTGTGGCAGAGATGAAGGGACTGTCGAGACCTGGCAGTAAGGGCAATAGTTTGCAAAGCGCTCGTTCTTCTGGGGAAGGGTCAGCAGCGAGAGAGGGTTATGCTAAGCGGGCGACGGACGACGATGCATTTGCCACAGATAACCCTATAGCAGCACTGAACTCGACGGTCCTGGGGCGATAGTTCGTCCTCGGTATAAGCCGGTGTTGATGAGAGGACGGTTGCGCATGTAGAGCAGGCTTCCATGATTTTTAATAATAATATTAACGGTATCTGGTAGAGTATCCAGAGCGAGGAGTTCCCAGGTAAAAGTGCAGTTGATAGAGCGGCAAGATGTGAGGTAGGTTGCCTGCGATTTACTCGTCCAATCACGTCATGATCGAGATGCTAGCGGAAAAGAGAAACGCCACTGAGATGCGGCGCATGACAGGATGCGCAAAGGGCCGGGGACCAAGTGACAAGTGCTGTATCTCTGAAGATATTTCATAAAAATAGACAAAATAGACGGAAATATGTAATTCGAATATTGACGATAGCTAGATATTCTGCTTCCTATTACCCCATACCTGATATATGAGGTCGCGCAAAGTCATGGGCGGCCTACTTCTATCCTCGCGTCGCGGTGCTTAACCTTGCCTCTTCAATCTTCAACTTTCAGCCACCAAACAAAACCGCCCACCTAGACACCGCGTCGCGATTATCCATTCTATACTCGACTATCAACCCGTCATCCACACATTGCATCGACAAGTCAAGGCACACAATGAGCAAACCCGGATTAGCCTTCGGGCTCAACCTCACCAAGAAGCCAGGCGCGTCCAAACCAGCCCCGCCAAAGCGACGGCCCATGTTTGGCGACGACGACGACTCGGACAACGACGGCGCGAACGGAGATGGCAAGACAGAAGAGATTGGGGAATTTGACGACTTTGGCGGCATCTCTACGTCAAAATCAACCAAGGCGAAATCAGCCAGATCCAAGAACGGACCCCCTACACAACCCCCAAAGCTCAAATCCAAGGGCCAGCCAAACATGATGTTTGGCGACCTCTCCAGCGCCCTCACATCACGGAAGAACGCCGAGGCGGCCGCCGAAGTCGATGCCAGCGTCTACGAGTACGATTCCGTCTACGACTCGCTCAAGCCCAAGAAGCAGGCCACCAAAGAGGACGAAGAGAGGAAGCCTAAGTACATGCGCAACCTGATGCAGGCGGCCGAGGTACGAAAGCGCGACGCCCTCATCGCCGAGGAGAAGAAGATTACCCGCGAACGAGAGGCCGAAGGCGACGAGTACGCCGGCAAGGAAAAGTTTGTCACCGAGGCATACAAGAAACAGCAGGAGGAGAACAAACGGTTGGAGGAGGAGGAGCGGAGGAGGGAAGAGGATGAGGCAAAGAAGAACAAGGGAGGCGGCATGTCTGCCTTTTACAGGAAGCTGCTGGATAAGGACGAGCAGAGACACTCGGACGCTGTCAAGGCCGCCGAAGAAAAGGCTAAGAACGGCGCACCCGAGGAGGAAGAGAAGGAAGATCAAGCCGAAAAGGAAAAGACGGAGGCTGAAATCGCCAAGGAGCTGAATGAGAAGGGCGCCGCAGTGGCCATCAACGAAGACGGACAGGTCGTCGACAAGCGCCAGCTCCTCAGGGGCGGCCTAAACGTGGGCGCAAAGAAGAAGGAATCAGCTCAACGAGAAGCCGATCGACAGGCCGAACGGCCGCAAAGAGTAATCACCGGTCAGCAAATCGGGAGGAGGCAAGCCCAGCGGGAACGACAGTCGCGCATGATGGCGGAGCAGCTGGAGCAGTCCATGAAGCGATCACGGGAAGAAGAGGCCAGCCAACGGGAAGAGGTCGAGCGAGCGGCCAAGAGTCGCAAGACGGAAAGTGAGATCTCGAGCGCCAAGGAGCGATACCTCGCGCGAAAACGGGCGGCCGAGGAAGAGAAGAAGAAGGCTGCCGAAGGACAGGATTAGATACCCAACAAGGCGAAAAGAAGAGTGTATATCATGACATCCATGGCTCTTGATACATTATGCCTGCCACATTGCTCCAGCGCGTCTATTCCATTGGTGTCGCCCTGATATTTGCTTGATATCCCCTCGTACATGGTCCTCTCTCCCGGTCCCAGTCCAGATATGCGCCTCAGGTCCGTCTCAACCCAGACATATACTGTCACAATATGGTACAATTCTGCGCTCCCTCCGAGGCCACAACTCGTCTTTTGGTGAAATGTAACCGGCAGATTCGTTTTCTTTTTTTATTCTCGTTGGTGCCTCTTAATGGCCGGACTCTTGCTTTAACCGGGCGATGTATGCCGAGTTGACCATGTTCCAGGCGGCCATGTACTTCTCCATGCAGCTGGTCATGCAGGTCGTCTCGCTGCTCGAGAGGGAAGATCCGGGCTTGGGGACGCACTTTTCGAAGCAGTTCTCCTGGAGTTTCTAAGCAAAAGTCAGTTTAGCATTTTCCTCGTTTCCGGCGTCAATTGAGTTGTGTAGAACGCACCTCGATGAGAGCCCGAGCGTTGACCAGGTTGGCCTCCTGCTGGACCTGCTTCATAACGGCCTGCTTGACTTGGCTGGAATCCATGGTTGCGGTTTTTTGCGCGACGAGTCGTGACGTTTGGGTTGCTTCGGATTGTCGGCCGCAGAGTAAAAGGCTTATCGCGGGCGATAGAATCTTTGGTGGTGGAAAATTGGATGGGCCGGATGACTCAGCAGGATCGTCATACCCTGAGCTCAAGGAATAGGTACGGAGAGTGATTCCCCTGTAGTATGACCAGAGCATTATGTTGGGATCTTTTCTTGCTTCTTGGTGTCTGTGATTATAATAAATTTTCAGCCTTGTCCTGGTCCGAATGTGCCCTCACAACATTTCAAGTTCTCATGCACAATGTACCGACGAAATGACATGGGATCCCACCAAGGGCAGATAAATATATATTAATATGGAATTACATATTCTAATACAAGCCATAGTTATTATTCCATGATGAAATTGTGAGATGAAAGCAGCTCAACATAATATCACAAAACTGGCCAGGAATACTCTCCATGATCGAATGTGGGTGATCGAGGAGAGTGTTTCTCAGTCACACATCCCCATGGTCATGATGAAACTCTTCGATGGTGGCTTAACATCCTCTATGGATCTGGAACCAACGACCAACCGTCGCAAGAGACCCCCTTATTCTGATTTCCGTGAAGACCGCTCAACTGCTACAATACTCGAGTCATAGAATGGTTTCATCACATCCACGGGTAAGAGATCCATGGGTGTAAGTAGGAGACTGTGGCGGATGTGGCTTGACCCGTCAAGCTAGTGGCAGCAGGGTTCACAGACCAGGGGCCCATGAGCCCGCCAGAACGGTCGAGGCACCTGAAAAGAAGGTACGGAGGTACTACTGTGGAGAGCACACCTAAAATCGGCTCGGCCAGAGGAAGAGGACACTTGTGCTAGCTCCTGCTCCCGATTAACAACCCCCTACCTACCCTGCCCACAACGTCACGACGACCTCAACCACGACCTCTACGGTCAATTTCTTTCTACACCAGCATCGCGACCCCTTAGCCACGCAGACGAGCGGCGTGCGCCTGTATCGAGCCAACATTCGCATTGGCCCCTATCGAGAAGAACAACTGAATCGGAGGAAATCGAGGTACAGCTTTCATGATGCGGCTGCCCTCACTATCGGCGGCGCTTCTCGGTGCGCTCGCATGGACCGCAAGCGCTGCTGAGCCAGATGGCAACATTAAGAGCATTTCGGTATGTTTTCTCGTTTGCGTGGCTGACAGGGACTCTTGCTGACTTTCACGACTTCTAGCTCAGGACACATTCCTTGACCCAGGTTAGTTGCGGCGCACGCGAGCATGACAGATCGACACCTTGGCTAATGCTATATGCCCCCATAGCCCTACCTCGATTCGGATATGCAAAGCCGCTGGTACGACTTTGGAGGAGACACCATCATCCGAACCGACTCGTACGCTTCCCCGACGCCGCCCCGACAATGGCGACACTTTGATCATGGGTTGACATATCATAGGTACATTCGACTGACCTCGGATCGCCCGTCGCAATCGGGATGGATGTACTCGCGCGTGCCCCTCACCGCCACAAACTGGCAGGTTGAGGTCGAGTTCAAGATCTCGGGCAAGAACCAGCTCTACGGCGATGGCTTCGCCATGTGGATCACCCGCCAGCGAGCCCAGCAGGGAACTGTGTTTGGTGGACCGGACAAGTTTGAGGGTCTCGGAATCTTTGTCGACACCTACAAGAACAACCGCCCCGGCGTTGTGTTCCCCTATGTCATGGCCATGCATGGCGACGGCCAGACCACGTACGACAAGTCCAACGACGGAAAGCACACCGAGCTCGCTGGCTGCTCGGCGCGCGGCATCCGACATGCGAGCATCCCCACCAAGATGCGCCTGACCTACTTCCAGGACAAGCAGCTCAAGCTGGAGCTCCAGTACAAGGTTGAGGACGAGTGGCAGACTTGTTTTGAGCTAGACGAACCCCCTGCGATCCCCAACATCGCCTACGTCGGCTTCACTGCCGAGACTGGTGAGCTTAGCGACAACCACGACATCATCTCAGTCTCGGCCAAGAACCTGTACACTCAGCCGGGCAGCAGCAACAAGGCGTCCCCTGGTGGTAAGAACAAGGGCCGCAAGAGCAGCAGCAAGAGCAACGTCAAGAAGGAGGGCGGTAGCTGGACATGGTTCTTCACCAAGATGATCCTCTTCATCATCGTTGTCGGCGGCGCCTACGTCGGCTGGACGGCCTACCGAGCCAAGGCCAAGTCGCACCGGTTCTAATTTGGCGGAGCGGCACTAACAAACGGGCGCGGGTGCTGATCGGGGAATGGGCAGATGGACACGCGTTGATGGGTGAATGTAAGACAGACACGTCTCCTCTTGGAACGACGGCATCATCTATATTTCCTTTTTTGTATTTTGAGTAGGAAACCGAGAGTGGTGGGAAGGGCTACCAGCCGGTTGAGCACTGTGACATACCATCTGAAAAATAAACCGGTTCTTTTGTTGCTCTTATTTGGTTGAGATTGTGTGAGGATGAGGGTATTCGGAAGGTTGTTGATCCAATCGTGCCGGGGCTGTTGGATACGGATTTTAAATAAGGGGTCACCGATGGAAAATGCCGTGTATATATGCCAAGGAATAGACCCTGTTTTAACACACAAGCATCAAGCCACCAACACAAATAAACCACAAGGTTCGGGAATGCCCGCATCTGATGTTCATTTTGGGTTGCTTCTGTCAGGGGCTTGATGAAAGAGAACTACAAGGCCAAGTCGTAGTACTGCAGGAACAGAATGATAGCCGCCACCATTGCCATCTGTGCTATCCACCGTCGATCACAGTGGCCTTTTTGGGGAATCCATCTAATCAAGGTATCTGGTTGAGACGATAGACGGGATAATAAACCCATCCATCTATGTATTCCAGGTTTCTATCTGGGTGGTCAAACCAACCACACGCTAATCGGGGCGTCAGCCTTGAAAGACATGTGATGGTCGCCTGTGATACCAAATGCTATCGCCTCAGCCAACGCAGGAACCAGACTAGAATCAACAGCTGATAGCCCTTTAGCTGAGCTCTGTCTACTGTAATGACGGTTGGTAGTAGCTTCTAGCGAAATGGATGGAATGGGGTGGTTGATTTACCATCAATGTGAGGCTGATGGCGTCAATGGCAACAAATTGGCCATTGACGTATTAAATCGGGATCGATAACAAAGAGCTTCAGGGCAATTAATTCTGTGAACTTACCCGCGGCCACAGCTTCCCTTTAGACTATGATACTACGTGGTTTATGTGGATGTGATCTTGAGCCCTATCCTATTTGCTCAGGATCAGCCCGAGACTGGAAACAACATGGCCCTCGATGATGCATTCGGCATCTGGGCTTGGCGGTTGACCAGGGGCCAGACATTTCGTCTTATTGAACAACATCTACATGAGAGTATCGACCTCGAATGCCCATGCCCGGGCAGCCCATCCTCGAGGCGTCTTACACACGAGTCTCGTTCCTCAAGGGGACCTGAAAGCAGCAAATCTGCATTCCACCGGCTTCAGGAACTCAATGCCGTTCCTGCGGGCGCGCACTAGACTAGGCCTGAGCCGGGATTGCAGTTTCTGTCACGGTGATGATGGTGCGAGCTCTCAACCTGGGGCTCGGCCTAGTCGTATTCCGGTCGCGGCGTAGCGCGGGAGTCGAGAGTGTGGAAGCTCCCGTCATTCTCATTCATGGACTCACCTCACTAGACTCAACCCCGCCAAACCCACACCATCCATCTCGGAACCTAACTAACCTAGGTTGCTGGAGAGCTCCATTGGATCCATTCTCCATCAGAAGTGAGCTCAGGTCGTCGTCTTCATCATCCTGGAGAAGCTCTCCCTTCCATTCCATCCATTGTCAACTCTCTACCACATGGTTTTTGAGGTCTTCTTCCATCCTCCCTATACCCAGCTCTTCCCGTCATATCACATCTTTCGATTTTTGTTACTCGAACTCTCTTCTACTTCTTGACTTTGAACTCTGGCCAATTCCGCACCTATCTCATCCAGGCCGCCACGGTTGTCCGAGGCGGGTGCCGTCCCACTCTACCTGAACGACGACATCATCGCCCTTTGTTTCCTCCCCTCTCGCTCCTCTCTTCTCGCCCTCTCCCGTGTCCGTCTTGTTGACCCTCGACTACTGCTTGCTAGACCTGCAGATCCCTCATCGACCAATTGCCACTAGACGGCCGGCTCTCAAACGCCCCATCTTGACCGAGCTCCAGCAGGCGAGCGAACGAGCATAAGCGAGTAGAGGACATCCATCATCTGCGCCCATCAGCCCAGTGCGCAATCGCTGATCCCATCATAAAAGAGGGGTGCCTTTTTCTGGCGCAAGCTTCACTACATCACCATAGCGTGGTAAACCTTGTTCGCAACCGTCACCATACCATACTACGTACTGTACCACCTCTCATACGGACCCAAACCCATCTAGGAGGGACAAGTCAATCGGCAAGACCCCGTCGTTTCGTCGTTCAAACAGCGCGCGACACACAGGACGCAGACGTAACGCAACGCACGCAGAACACAGACCAACATACAGACTCCCCCACCCGTCAGCCACCGTCAATTCCTCTTCTCTCAGCAGAGGAGCTGTCCTTCAGGGCGTTCGCCTCTCACTCATCCAATTGTTGTCGTGGTGGAATGTGCCAAGCTCTTGAAGTCTTTGTTCGCATCAGCATCACGCCAAACCCCGGCCGTCACCCCTCTGCCAGGTTGATTGTTGTTACTGTCGGACTTAGCAGCTGAAGCTGAGAGCTCCCCCACAAGCTTGTTAGAGACCCAGGACTCAGCCAGCTCTGACGCCCACCCCTGCCCTGGTCCTGCGCTGCGCTGCCCACTCCTGCAGCTGCTACCTTCTGTCCCTGAACTCGAGAGCTCCATTTAGAGGCTAGGCTGCGCGCAGACGAGCTCACTGACCTCTTGCTGGCTCTCGGGAAGCACGAAACCAACCAGCTCGAATCCTTCCAAGGCGGCGCCGCCCTTCTACCGCTGCGGTAACGTACTTGACTCTCTTTCCTCAAAGGAAAACAAGTTACCTAGAGCCTTCCATCGTCAGTCAAACGCCGGTTCCCACGCCCACGCCCACGCCCACCCTCTTTCGCTCTCTCCCCATCGCCATTACCCACCACCGACTGATCCGGCAAACGGTGTGATCTGCAAGAGTCCAGTCCTCCCTCACTTTGGGTCCATTCTGCCTCTCCTCTCCTCCCCGCTTCTCTCATCTCTCTCTCCCCCTCCCCTTCCTCCATCCGTCACACTACTACCCTATGCCTTCCCTGGGGTTCCTCAAGAAAAAGCGGACCAGAGAGGGTAACTCTGATCCGGCCTCAAATCCAACCAGCCCTGTCACGCCAACTTCCAGATCAAAGTCCATCTCCAAGGCTTTTGGCTCGTCGCTATTGCCTCGAACCTCGAGGAACTCGACCTCGGTGCCGGCTGCCCAGACCAACCCCAGCGCCCAGCAGCAGCAGCAGCCGCAACACCAACCTCAACAACAGCCCGACGCCCAGGCAGGCACCGCGCCCCAGTCCAATCCGCCTTCTGCTCCGGCGCAGCAGACGGCGGCAGTCAGCGACGCCGAGCGACAGCAGACGATGAACTCGGTCAATGTTCAGCAGCCCCCGTACGTGACGGGCAATGCGATGCACCACGACCCGCAGAACCTACCAAGCATCAATAACCTCATCAATCCGCCTCAGCAGCATCAGCACGATGCCCAGGGCAACTCCTATGCCAACAACGGCCAGCCTAATTCGCAATACCTATCAACTATAGAAGCTCGATCCGCGCAGACGGTCAGCCCCGGCACCGATCCCGCAGTCCTTCAGCAGCAACAGCAGCAGGCTATGCCTCAGCCGACGATGCAACCGCAACAGCATGAATACCAGCAGCAAGCCCAGCCGCAACAGCAGCATCAACAGCCGCAGCAGCAACAGGCGCAACCGCAACAGCACCAGGCGAACCATCAGCAGCAGCCCAGCAACGGATCACAGATGCGCGTCACCAAGGGCAAGTACTCGTTGGGTGATTTCGATATCTTGAGGACACTTGGAACTGGTAGCTTCGGCCGAGTCCACCTGGTCCAATCGAAGCACAACCAACGTTTCTACGCAGTCAAGGTGCTCAAGAAGGCCCAAGTAGTCAAGATGAAGCAGGTCGAGCACACCAACGACGAGCGACGAATGCTGGCAGATGTCAAGCATCCCTTCCTCATCACTCTATGGGGCACGTTCCAAGACATCAAGAACCTGTACATGGTGATGGATTTTGTTGAAGGAGGCGAGCTCTTTTCGCTCCTCAGGAAGTCGGGGGTAGGCTTTGCGAATGCGACTTGACAGAGAGTCTGCTAACATGTTCTCAAGCGCTTCCCGAACCCAGTTGCCAAGTTTTACGCCGCCGAGGTGACGCTGGCGCTGGAGTACCTGCACTCCAAGAACGTCATCTACCGAGACCTGAAACCAGAAAATCTGCTCCTTGACCGACACGGCCACCTCAAGATTACAGATTTCGGCTTTGCGAAGCGAGTGCCCGACAAGACATGGACGCTGTGTGGCACGCCCGACTACCTGGCCCCCGAAGTCGTCTCTAACAAGGGATACAACAAGTCTGTGGATTGGTGAGTGGATAAGTGCGCAATTGGGCAGAATGAGGCTAACATGGATGTGCGCGCATTAGGTGGTCATTGGGCATCCTGATATATGAAATGCTCTGCGGATACACGCCCTTCTGGGACAGTGGATCTCCGATGAAGATCTACGAAAACATTCTCAAGGGCAAGGTCAAGTACCCAGCGTACGTCAATGCAGATGCCCAGAATCTCCTGGAGCGCCTGATCACGGCCGATTTGACAAAGCGATTGGGCAACCTGTACGGTGGCCCTTCGGATGTGAAGAACCACCCCTGGTTCGCCGAGGTTACTTGGGATCGCCTGGCTAGAAAGGATATCGATGCGCCATACACGCCGCCGGTCAAGGCTGGTGCGGGTGACGCTAGCCAGTTTGACCGATACCCTGAAGACCCAGAGAAATACGGCCAGATAGGAGGAACAGATGAGTAAGTGAAGATGAGTGCGGTGGTTAGTGACATGTGCTAACAAAAACTACAGATTTGGACACCTCTTTACGGAGTTTTAAGGATGTGCTTGCTGGAGTATAGGGTTCTTGTATGACTACGTTCCTGGGTTGGGGATGGGCCTTGCGGATAGTGAGGGTGAAAAGGGTGAGGCTGTCTATGAAGGTTGTGTTGGAAACACGGAAGAGTTGGACTACTGGGGGTGACGAGCATGCGATTGGAGACAGCATGTCTACCTATTCAAGTAGGATACAGAAACAGCATTAACAAGTATCAATGTATCCCTAGTTACTACCTAATTCTTTTTGTGTGAGTGTGAATTGCTGCACCAAATGCCAATGGATGTTTATTGACCTCAGGTTTCGGCGGGGACCGTGGAGCGGACGGGAGGGACGGACCGCCGTAGGAAGGAGCGAACTGGAACGCAGCAGCACTTGCACTTGCCTGGATGTCTCGCTGAGGCAGAAAGTCACGGGGCTGGGTTAGCGGCCGACTCGGGGGGATTGGAGACCCGAGAAAGAAGGAAAAAAAATACTGATTGTCGGGGTCTAGGATTATCAAATGTCATCCTGACATAGCATTCATACTGTGCTGTACCTCTCTCTCACCGGTTCTTTGTTCCTCCCCTTCAACCTCTCTTCCTCAACCCTTGCGTCGCCGCGTCCGCAATTATACTCGTCGCCAAGCAACAACTAGCTTGACGGAACCAGCTCCAAGCTAGTTGAAGCGGTGGCGCTTTGAAGACGCGTCCAGCGACGACGACGACGACGACGACGACGACGACGACTTTCAGTAGTGACATCGATATCGAGACAGCTCTCAGAATCGCCATGGACGATTATATGTTCCGGTATTATGTCAATGAATGTCGCACTATTTACGAGGACACGAGCTATGTCGAAATCTTCAATTACTCGGTATGTTACTGACCGTTATGGATTCACGGCATACGGATATCTAATCTGCGTCAGGATCCCTTTTACAATTCTTGCGAGGAGCACCCTTTGCCAGATGACGAGTTTGACAATTTTCTGCATCAGAGGGTAAGTGACAAGCTGCCAAGACCCTTGAGCATCACAAGCTGATGAAAATAGGGCGCCTTTGCACCACCAGACAACCTGCGACATGGCACCAAACTCCTCAGCGGTGTTCGGTTAATGTGAGCTCTCCTTGGACGCTGAGCATGATGAGACAATGCCAATTAACGCCATTTTTACAGAGTTCAGAAGAATGCCAAGCACAATGACACCTTTTTGTCAAAGGTCATCTCGCTGCCTTGCGATAGGTACGCATCCATGGTTCGTGAGATGAGGCTGCCCTTTCGCGGCATCGAGACGACATCAGTGGTCGGGCCCTTCTTCTGGTGCGCATACGACCAAGACGACGATGACCCTCACTTGCGTGAGTTTTATCACCTTTTATGAAATGCCTTGTCACTGACTCCGTTGGTAGAAATCATCCACCGCAAGTCCGATGTGCTCAAGAAAGGCAAAACGCGTGGCTGGGAAATGCTTCTGTCCTACTCATTCAAGTCTGGCATAACTACTGGCTTCATCAAGGGAACTCCTAGCTCTGAGGTCGAAAAGACCCTCGTCCACATCCAAGCCTGCGCTGCTCAGGTCGGCCACCCAATGTTGCTCCCCATCATCATCCTCTCCTACGATCTCTCTCCAGAGAATGATGATAAGCAGCGCAAGGCGCGGCACTGGCTCCGTCGACTCGAAAACGCCGTCAGTCTACGAAACGAGGTCGAGGAGCAAGAGCAGTATTTCCAGGACGGTCTCATCGACGTTGACGGACTGAACCGTGACCTCGTCGAATGCCACGGCAACGTCATGTGGAAGCGGCCCCAGGCGTACATGGCCCTTACCAAGGAGATGGAGAAGGCTATGGAGAACTTTCGTTATCTGTGGAACACAACCGCAAGCGAGGATATGGGTGAAGCTGAACGCAAGCAGCGCAAGGAGCTCGACAAGCTGCATCGGAGCATGATGGCTCGGCTTGACTTTTACAAGGTGAAGCTTACAGGATTGGAGAACTACATCCACACGACTCTGGAAAGGCTCAAGGTCCAACGCGAAGCGGTACGTCCTGAACATTCTCAGATTATGGAACACTACTGACTTTTGATAGCTTTATAACATCATGTCGCAGCGTGAGGCACGGCTTAATCTCGAGATCGCCGGAGAACAGAGGAGGATAGCCCACGCCAGCAAGCGGGATAGCACAGCCATGAAGACTCTGTCGCTCATGGGTGCCCTCTTTCTCCCAGGAACATATCTCGCCTCTGTCTTTAGCATGACATTCTTTAATTTTGAAAGAGGTTTAATCTTGCCGTTTTCCTTTCTCAACCCACTCTGCTAACAATGGTTCTTAGATGCCGACCCCGTCGTCTCTATACAACTCTGGGTTTACTTCGCCATCACGGTCCCCGTCACGGCTCTCATCGTCGGATGCTGGATGTACCTCGACAGGCGTCGCCGGGAGCAGCACAGGAAGGACGACGCGGACCTGGAGAAGAACATTGACAAGATGGAAAAGGAGATCATGTTTGCCTTGCGTAAGCGGACCATGAGCAAGGCCAATACCTGGAGCACGGCCAACCCGCCCCCAAAGCCTTGAGAGCAAGGTGACGGGCAGCACTAGTTGTTTTTTGTTTGGGTGGCTTTGCTACACCTTGGATACGACGATACTTGACGACTTTGACGAACAGACTCATGCACCATGCATCGCCACATGGACGACTTCACTTCATAGACACGGACCGGCTATTTACGAATATGATGAAATATATGCCTTTGACACAATTGACTACCTATCAACATCTCACATTACCGCTATCCTAGCTCCATAAACGTCAACATTAACCCATATATTGCACTCCGCATAAACACATCAGCGTCTTTCTGCTCGAGCATCAATACGTTAAACGGTTTGACCAAAACTCCAGAGCAATGCTGTTAGCCCTAGACCGACTCTATCAAGGGAAAAGCATGCCGGTGTATCCAAACAAAAAGGGGACCCTTATTTTTTAAGAAAAGCAGACCTTGCGCCACCCATGTGCAAAAATGACTCTTAGATGCGGATCTGGCCTTCACTGGAGCCACCTCCAAACCATCTGCGAAAGTCTGGCCCGGATCCAGAAGAGCCAGCACCAGAGTTATCATTGTCGTCACCTCCCATCCACTTGGGCTTCTTCATATCATGGAACCACTTGGGCCCTTCGATGGTGTCGAACGTGTTCTTCATACGATGACCTAGAATCTGGAAGATATTGTCGTCCTCTGGCGGTTCGTCATTCCAGTGAGGGCCAAAGGCTGACGTGCGTACCCGGGTCGTGGTGGCAGGTAGCGCAGGAGATCGCGCGGGTGAGGATGCGGCGCCGCGAGCAGATGGGATGGATAGGACTGGGGCAGATCTGCCTCCTGAGGTGCCTGTCGCCGCTATCCTGGCGAGGGCATCCTCTCGGCGATGGAAGAGGGTGTTTCCGCCCAGCTCTCGAGAGATGAGATCTCGGCCTTCGCGCCAGGAACCGGTGCCATAGCCAGCAGCATTATCCTCTTCATCATCCATCACGTCCATCCCCACAAAGATTCTCTTGACTCTGCCGTAGATACCGAATAGGGTAGCAAAGACAGGGAACAAGACAACGACAGGGAAGAGATCGTCGAAATAGCGACCCAGCGGTGTAAAGTCAACTAGTGCACCTAGGAACTTGTAAAAGGTGGTCTTGTTGTAGACGTCCTTGGATAGGAAGGTCACGAAGTTGTAAGAGATGGGGATAGTGAGCTTGGCCACCTGCATGGCGTACCAAAAGGCCGATTCATGGGCCGTGTTGCGACGGACGAGCGCCCGGCCGCGCCAGACCTTGACCTCAGTCATTGAAATCAGGGCAGCTGCGCACATGTAGCAGATCCAAAGCGATGAGATGACTTGACCAGCGAACCCGACCTCGGCCTTGTCACCAACCCAGTGGTGCACGACGGTTAGTCTGATGACCGATAGCTTGGGGAACGCGATCTTGACAAACTCGGACCAAACGATACAGGCCGATGCTGCCGCCAGGAACAAGCCAAGAAGAACCTGGGCGTATGGCAGCAGATGGTAGTAGTACAGGTACCGGGTATATGGGGTCAGTATCACCATCTTTTCCCAGAACCCGGCGTGAGGTGAAACATCGCCGAGTTCAAGCTTCTTGGATCCCGCAGAGTCCAAAATATTCTGTGTTTCGGCCGCTTCCTGAACGAGCTCGCTCCAAGCGTTGACGTATCGGGATCGAGTATGCCTCGCGCGCACATACTTTCTGGTGAGATCGGCGAGGTATTTTTCGGTAATGACATGTGGGATGATGGCACTGTCGGTGCCAGTGCCGAATCGCGAAGGTCGGGGTTGAGATTCAGGAATGTTGGCCATCTCTTGCAGCTCTTCGATCCAGTCGCGGAATGCCAAGGCGCTGCCCGTCTTGCGCCGCCCAAGCTCAACAACCTGCACTTCGATATCCTCGAGATTTGCGATCGAGTCCTCCATCTGCTCATAGACTTTAGGGGCTTTACTCTGAAGTCGTCGCAATCGTCCGCTTAGGCTTGCGCCACGCATGAGGCGCCGCGGAATCGACACCAACCCGTGACCCATCAGATAGATGGCCAGGATCAATCCCCAGCAGTATGCAAGAGCCATGACAAGCGCCTTGACAGAAGTGAAGTTGAATCCGTAGTAGACAAAGACGTAGATAAGACCGACCGATCCGAGGCTCAGGACAATGGCGTGAAACATGGCATTACTGCGGACGGAGTACATGAACTTGTCGTATGGTTCTCGATATCCTGCATCGGCATATTCGGCGAGGATGGGCAGAATGAACCTAAAAACCCAGTCAGTCAAATTTGCAGTCAGATCCGGAAATGTGTCCTACCAAGTCAATGCAAAGGTCAACCAGTATGTGATGCGCCATGATACCAGGAGGACTCGCTCAGGGAGCCATATCCCTCTTGTTGCCTCATCTCCGGTGGTCGCACTCGAGGCGAGATCGATCGGTACCAGGATGACTACTATCGAGGGCAGCCAGAGGGCGAAGAAGATGGGGAGGAGATAAAAAGCCGGAGTCGTTCGGAGGGGGAGATAGTATCGTAAGATGAGGAGGACGACGAGGGAGATGACTAGTAGCGCAAGACATGAGAAGATAGCGGAGCCGACGGGCGACGAACTACTTGTGATGTGTAACATGGCGAAGGCTCGAGTCGCATGGTTAACGAGTTGCTTGCGAGATGGAAGCCTGAAGATGACCAGTCCAGGATAGAGTCTTGACTGACATTTGCGATGGATGGACTGCCAGGGGCACGGGCCGTCCGGCTCAGGCTCAGGGTTCGCCAGGTACGTACCGTTCAAGGGTGATGTTACGTCATTCTCTGGCGCCATTTGAGGCAGGCACGCACCCGATCTCTGAAAGGCGGCCTTAAATTTGGGGCGCAAAAGGGTACCTGGCTAGGCTTAATTGAATCGCGTGAGACGCGCGCTTCACCTTGGCAAGCGCGTTTGGGTAGGTAGTTTCCGAACACTCACTCCAGCAACGGAGGCGCAACCGTCGCAATTCTTCATTCCCAACCAAGGCCCTCTTGCACCGTGTCGCATACGCTCTGCGACCCTTTTCTTGAATCAACATCATAATAGAGGACAACAGAGGACATCATGGCTAGCCTGCCTAATGCTGAGGAGTGTAAGTATCTGTTTAGCTCCCGCGCAGCTTCGTTTGCGCAATCAGTGGTGCTGACTTCAATTCAAGGGCTCAGCAACGCCAACGAAGCGATTCGCATCAGCTTGACGGCGCCATCAAAGACCGGCCTTACCACTATCGCGGCATTCAACCCTAGTTTCACCCACTCTTTCTTTGGGGAGGATGAGCAGATCTTTGGGTACAAAGACCTAAAGGTCAACCTGCGGTACCGCGCTAATGACATGCGACCGCACTTCAAAACATCCTACAGCAGCAAGTTCAAGGCTGTTGGCGGACCCGAGCCAACAGATGTGAAGGCTATCCTGGAAGAAGGCCACCACCTGCCCAAGAGTATGTCATGTCCCATCTGCTCTAAATGAGAAAATACTAATGATACACAGTTGCCTTTGCCAAGGCCAGCGACTTCGAGGACAGCTCCAAGCAGATGAGCGACAACTGGACGCCGCCCGGCACTCTGCACACGACCATCGATGCGCCCGACGGCCAGTACGAGATCTGGCGCGGAAACTTGGCCGACCAAGCAGTTCAGCAGCTCAACAGTCGCCTGCAAATCTTGGTCCCATTCTTCATCGACGGAGGTAGCTATATTGGCCAGGACCTGGATTCTGGGGAAATTGATCTGTCTGATGCCGACCGATGGACCTTCTTTTCGCTGTACAAGAAGGAAACGGTGGCAGAGATGAGCACCTATGTTTTTGTCGGCTACGCAACTCTCTTCCGATTCTACTACTTCAGGCCCCCAACCCCCCCAGCGTCACCAAGGGGTGAATGGGAGCTGCCAACAGGCGATCTGGACCTTGCAGAGCTTCCCTGCAGAACACGACTGTCTCAGTTCATAATCCTGCCTCCTTTTCAAGGCAAGGGCAATGGCGCTCGCCTCTACAAAACCATTTTCGAATACTACCACAAGCACGAGCAGACACACGAGTTCACTGTTGAAGATCCGAACGAGGCCTTTGATCTCTTGCGAGATATTTGCGATCTGCAGTTCCTCAAGGAGATGCCCGAATTCCGCAACTTGAAACTGGACACAGATGTGACGATCCCCAAGCAGGGACCTCTCCCCAAACTGATTGTCGGCAGCGACCAGTTGGAAACCATTCGCCTCAAGGCCAAGATTGCTCCTCGCCAGTTTGGCCGTGTCCTCGAGATGTACCTAATGTCTCAACTGCCAGAATCGGTGCAGCCCACAATGGCAATCGACGAGAAACGTCCAGCTCCGACAAAAGCAGATGAGCACAAGCTAAGGGTTTGGAAGTTGATTGCCAAGCAGCGCCTCTACCGTCACAACAAAGACTTCCTTGCTCAAATCGAACCTCGTGAGCGAATCGAGAGGCTTGATGATACATTGGACGGTGTCGGACTGGAGTATGCGCGAATCCTTGCTGCTTGCGAACGTTCGGCCAAGAATGCCCAGGCCCAGCCAAAGAGTGGCAAGCGAAAGCTGCAGGAAGAAAATGGTGAGGGTTCAAGCAGTAAGAAGGCTCGTGTGGAGGATGCCTAGATACTAGTGATCTACCCAATACTGAGATGGATCTTCACAAAGGAACGGAAGGCTGGTTTGGTTGGTTCGGAGTTGGGGATTGGTTTGGACAGAAAACTGTATTATCCTTTTATATATGTATGTAATAGCCATTGCACCTATATCCCCGTCTACCCAATGCAACCTAACAAACAACCCGCGTTAACAAATGTGAGTGTTGCTCCGGAAAACATGTCGCAAGGCCTGCCAAGTGCTGATCAAAATAAGGAAAAGAGACGTGTCAGGAGAAACAGGGCCAAGCTCTGACCGCGACCCTTCGGCCGGCTTGGGCTCCGATTCTTCGATTTGTGTTTGTGTTGGCTTGAGATCCTCGACCGGTTCAGTGACATGGGGATCTTCTTTAGCTGGCTGTGGCTGAGACTCAGGAACCGGAATGGGCCGAGACTTCTCCTCTACAGGCTCTGGCCCATCGTCCCGGTCGTGGTTTATTCATTGCAGGCTTGAAGGGCCGTGGAATCTTGTTCCATTCACACCCTCAACTCCCTTTCCGAGCTGACTCGCCACAACGGCGGATTCTCGCACGGCTCTTGAGACGGTACCGCGGACTCTGCCCTCCTCCATGACCAGAACTCCACCAATGGTGCAGCCTCCCGAGGTGCAGACCTTTTCCCGAAGCAGGGCCGGGTGCTCGCCGTTCTGGACCAGGCCGGTCATGCCTCTCATGGACTGCACGGCCATGCGCTGAGCGTCATGGCGGGGAATTCCCATGGCGACAGCGCCGTCGATGGCGGCTTCTAGCACAAGCGCGAAAAAGGCCGGGCCGGAAGCGCACAGGGCTGTTGAGGCATCCATGTGCTGGGCGGGGAGGTAGACGACGTCGCCGATGCGCTTGAAGATCCAGGTGACGAGACTCTCGGTGGCACAGTCCAGAGGCGGGCTGCTGGTGGCGACGACGGTCATGGACTCACGGATCACAGCAGCAGCGTTGCACATGGCCCGGACGATACGGCAACGGCCGTCCTCGTTGGGGTCCTTGGAGGGCACGGCGCCGTGGAGAGCAATCTCAATGTCCTCGACGGTGACACCAGTGCAGACGCTGATGAGCAGCTTGCCGTGCAGGGCCTTGGCGATGCCGGGTTCGCTGAGGATCTCCTTGACCATCCAGGGCTTGCAGGTCAGGAGAACGACCTCTGACTGCTGGACGGCGGAGAGGTTGTCGTTATGGACGACCTTGAGAATGGAAGAGTGCTCCCAGAGTGTTCCCTTGACACGCTTGGCACCGGCAGCAGTGGCCACGCTCGCGATGAAGCGAGAGGGGAGACGCTGGGGCACCTCGTCCATGGGAGTTGAGGCTCCTGACCTGGGAGCCTGCAGGGGCTTGGGACCTTGCATCTCGGCGAGCGAGTTCAAGATGCCACTGAGGATGGCGACGCCCATGGTGCCTGGTTCATAGTCAGCAAGGGAAATTCTTGATGTGCAACGTAGAGGACACAGTATCTGGTGGATTTATACGAGGCTCATGTCGTACAGTCCAGTGGTGTGCCGTGCGATATCGCGTATCTTGAGATAACTTACCGCAACCGAGAACAGCCATAGTGAGATCGGTAGATCCATTTGAGCCATAAGGCGTGAGAGCCATTGTGTTGGGCATGATTTCCGAGGTAGAAGAGGATATACAGAAGGTGTATAGTGGAGAAGAGTGTAAAAAAAGTTTGTATAAAAGGACAAAAGAGGAGAGGGTGTAGAGGTGCGAGGCGGGAGGAGGAGAGGGAGATGGGAGATGGAGATTCGAGAAGAAAAAGCTGGGGAAATCGAAGGAGAAGAGAGATTTTAAAAGATTTGACCGTGTAAGATGGGCATCGATTTTGTCTTGTTTACACCTCCATGTACTGTGCTGGTAGCATGGAAAAATTACCAGGCAACGGAAAGGCGCCTTTGCTGCCCAATGCGCGTTCTGCCCCGTCACGGCCCGTATCCATTACCTCTACGGTACCTATACCTGGGCTCTTGGGAGAGAAGAAAAGACGCAAATGGATTAAGGGGTAGCAATGCGAGAGAGGACAGATAGAGACGGGTGCTATTCACGGAGGGTGCTATTCACGGACCTACAGTACGCCAAACACACACCTGCGCGCCGAATGAGAACGGGCGCGCTGGCCTCAAAGTCTCACCACCGCCTCAACCTGTCAGGAGATGAGATGTACTGTATGATGACGCCCTTGCCCGTGCCCCAGAATGCGCGACATAACGCTGCCGCTTCTCATCTTTTGGTTCGTTCGCCGTTCCGAATCTTTCCAGACCTGAGCTTCTAGCCTCGTCCGGGCCCTGTAGCCATGGCTCCCCGCGGGCCTTCCCCCCCCCTGAGGATGATGCCGATGCCCTCTGAACGCACACACTTAAAACACTTTCACCGGCAGCCTGTTTGGGTTAGACCCATGCGATACACCTTCGGCTAGTCCGGCCCGGGGCTGGGGGGGCAAGGAGCCTGTCGAGTCGTGTGAAGGTGCCTGAGAGGAAAAGGAAAGAAAAAATGGCGCCCGACAATGCGGGACGGTGAGACAGACGTGTCGTGTTATTCCCGTTGGTAGGTACTTGCCTGTCGCTGAGTCGCTGAGGTGAGGTGAGGTGAGGTCTCCAAATGGCGCACCTCAGGAAGGAGCCCGAGCACAGCCACAACGTGGCACAAGACAAGACAAGAGAAACGCCCCACCGCCAACCTCCATCGACAAATCCCCTTCAGAGCTGTCACAAATGTACCTTGGAGCTTGTCTCGCTAGGTCCTGGTCGTGACAGCTTCATGCCTTTAGTTTGCTGTCACCGAGCTTCCGAACTTCCGAGACACTCCACACGCTGTCGCTAAGATTTGCCGTCGAGATTGCTCCCATCCCTTCCGCTGCCCTGCCCTCTCACTTACCCTTCACCATGGCCGACCCCTTTGAGGTGCGCATGCGCTTCACCTCGCAGCTTCAACATCTCAACGCCTCGGTAGCATCCGCCCAAAAGGCTGCCCAATATGCCCTCAAGTACAAAGATATGGACGAGGACTTGCACTCCTGTGTCCTTGAGCAGCTCGAACGGGTATGTATCACCATCCAGCCACTATGTGGTGCCAGTACTGACCCGGGTGGCTAGAACAACATGAACACTCGCGCCAATATCATGTATTTCATCGAGCACTTTCTAGACCTGGCGCAGCGCGACGGGCACACAGACTACATTCGGATGATGCAACGTGATATTATTCGTGTCGTCGATGCCGTTGCTCCGGATGATGGGTCTGGAGCTGCTAATGTCAAAGTGGTTCGAAAGGTGAGCTGACCCATGCATGATCCCAATACCCCAGATTTTCCTACTCAAGAGACCTTGACTTACACCCATGGAAGGTTCTGCAAGGCCTCCAAGGCAAGGGATACTTGGAATCTCAGACGGTCACCCAGATAGAGGATGTCATCAAGGAACGAGAGACCAACACGGACGACCTTGGTCTGGCCTCTCCCAACGGAGACGTCGAGATGACAGATATGCCTCCATCACAGACCATACCTAAGCCAGGCCGGCGGAGCGCACCACACCGGCTCGACAAGCGTCAGATTGAGCAGCGGATCGAGGAGGACCGTGAGCGCCACAAGCGTGAGCGAGAGAGCATATGGGCCATCCCCAAGGTTGAGAATGCAGAAATGAACAGGCTGTGGGAGGACACGAGTGACTTTGGCGAGGACGACGACCGGTTACTCACTGAAGAGCTGGCCGACTTTCGAAAAGAGATGGAAATGCAGCCGGGTTGTCAACACCAACGGCTGGCGAATGGCAACCGTCACTGATTGAAACGTTAACCATACATCTCATATTGGCATTTGGACGGCGTTTGGATTTGGGTTTGCATCAAGGCACTGAAAGAAAAATCATTGATACCCGTCGTTATGGCAATGGTTTGGTGGGATGGTGACTTGAACCCATATTTTGGAGAGTTTGGCTTCTGAAAAAATGTACCATCACCGGTGTTATTCAGCTGGGCTACTCTATTTTCCTCATAGTCTTCATTATGGAGTCTTTATCATGGAGCCTCTCATACATCATATACACATCACCCCAACTTGACTACCCTGGAACACCCTGTGATTTGAAGAGCACCCCCATAAGTCTTTTTGAAGAGGGTAAATGTTGTTAGATACTAGTACAGATGTTTTGTACATGCAATCCAGCCATCTATCATGCCAAGTCGCTAGTTTCGTCGCCCCAGAGCGAAGCCGCCTTACTCCATCACCACGGTGGCACCCAGCTCCTTCATGGCCGAGATGATCTTCTCGGCGTCCTCCTTGGGCACGTTCTCCTTCATCATCTTGGGCGCACTCTCGACGAACTTCTTGCTGTCCACCAAGCTCAGGCCGAGCATGTTCTTGACCTCCTTGATGACCTTGGCCTTGGAGGCGGTCTCGAACCCTTGGAGCTTCAGCGTGAAGAGCGTCTTCTCGGCGGCGGCGGGGGCAGCCTCCTCAGCCTCCTCGGCAGCGGGGGCAGCAGCAGCGGGAGCGGCGGCGGCGAATCCGCCTATGGGCATATCGGGGATGTTGAGCTTGCTCTATGTGAGAGTATACCAGGTCAGCGGGGTGATACTGGAGGGGGGGCCATTGGAGAGGGCCAATTGAGCGGGGAGGCCTACCTTGAGGCTTGAAACAAGGTCAGCAGTCTCCAGGAGGGTCAGCTGGCTGATCTGATCGACAATGGCTTCGATCTTGGGGTTGGAGGGGGCCGCCTCGGTCGAGTTCCATCTCCTCGAGGACGCCGAGGCGCGGAGGAGCTGTGCGGGTGCCCGGGTGGCGCGGGCGGATCGGAGCTGGCGAGCGCAGCTCTGGGCAGCGTACCGGCAAGACATGGCCATTGTGATGCTGGAGGATTGGGCTGGGGTTGGCTCAATTCGAGGGTCGGGAGTCGTCGCGTGCGGGCGTCTGAGGGAGCGTCTTGAAGTTTTTCGTAGCTCTCTCGATGGGCTAGCGGGCTAGCGGGTAGATCACGTGATTTGATGGTCCGTGCATTTGTTATTGAGTGGGATGAATTCAACGTCGGCATTATCAGGACTGAACAATTGTTGAGAAACATATATATTGGATATTAGATCGTGCTGTATTTGCTATGCAAAGTATCCCGAGTCCAATGCTTCTCAATCAAATACTATTTCAACAGCGTTGCGGCGAGGCACTGGAACCAATGACATACAGCATCTTCTTGAAAGTCAAGCACAGGCTCAATTTGAAGTTAAATCTCAAATACTATATTGAAACTCAACATATATCTCTCTCGATCAAGGCAGTGCTGGGCTCCTATCTTTCACTTAATAGGTACCTATTCAACTTCAAAAAGTTGAAGAAAGAGGTCAACTAAAGTCAGGGTCCTGACAAAAACGGAATAGCGCCACCTTGATTGGCCCGGAATTTCATGGCACCTTTTTCCCGAGATAAGATAACAGAAAAAAAAAGTCTAGGAGAGCTTGCCTGTGAGTTGAGAGCGGCACCAGCATCGAAAGCAAGAATCGTCAAACACGAGCGCAATCATGGCCATGATTGACGTCTCGCGGCAGAGGAGGTCGCTCCTTGCGGATGCGGCTGTACTAGAACATCTGCCCTCAGAATTACTGGCCCTCATCCAGGACCAGACCTCGACGAAGCTGCTCGACGCCGTGGCAGAGGCTGCTCTCTGCCCGCCACTTACAGAGCGCGTCTTTGCGCACTTTGAGCATGTCTTTGCAGACATTTGCTCACGATGGATTCTCAACCCCGGAAACGAGCGACAGCGGATACGAATCTATTCAGCCCTGGCGCGAATTCTGCCTTTTGCCCCTTATCTTTCAACCTTTTTCGAACACTCGTCGTCTGAAAAGCCGACTAATTCACCCTCGCTTCGCCTCCCGCCCCTGAGGCTCAACCAAGATGCCATGCCCCAGGATGAAGAATCTTTACTACAGAGCCTCCTGGTGGCATGGAGACTCATCAGCTTCGACCCTCGAAACTTTGGCCCCCTGACTTCTCCCGCTCTCATGCAGAACTTGTTCAAGCATGATAGCAAAGCCGTTCGGTACCTTGCCACAAGGGTTTTCATTCAGCTCCTTCATGGATCCGACTGGAAGCTCGAGTCTCTCATCCAGGAGCACATTGGCAAGAACGAGGCTATTCTCGCAGACTTTGATGGTAGATCGATTGACTATGGGTTCCTATCCTTGTACGAACAGTCTCGAGTAAAGTCCGTCATCACTCTGCGCCAAGAAATACAAGCAGCGCACGAGGCCGACGGCAATGATACCCCGTGCTTGCAAGCTCTCACTCCCTACGTTGTCTCCTACGGCAATGTCATCTTGCCCCGACCCCTGGGCCCGGCTGGGGAGTCATCGAATCTCGTCCTTACCCCCACGACGGTCGCTAATTTGGAGCGATTAGCCGGAATGCTTCGCGAGTCTGACCCAGTGCTACTGTATGGCCTTCCTGGTGTTGGAAAGACCGCCTTGGTCCACGAGCTGGCTAAGCAGCTTGGCATGTACTCCAACATGGTGACATTACATCTCAACGAACAGACTGATGCGAAGATGCTCATCGGCCTATATTCGACGGACTCAAAACCTGGAAGCTTTCAATGGCGCCCTGGTGTACTTACGACAGCCGTACGGGAAGGACGATGGGTGCTGGTGGAAGATCTCGACCGAGCTCCTACCGAAGTACTGAGCACACTGCTCCCCCTGATCGAGCGAAAAGAGCTACTTATCCCCAGCCGAGGAGAGAGGATACAAGCAGCCAGAAGTTTCCGACTTTTTGCAACCGTAAGAACATCGCGAGGCATGAATGGACGGGAAAACCTGCCGAGCTTGGTTGGAATCCGCTTCTGGCAGACTTTGGGGACTCAACCTCTCGCAGCATCTGAGCTCGAGGACGTGGTTGTTCAAACACATCCTATCCTCAGAAAGTTTATCCCTGGAATCCTGGCAGTCTACGGTCGGCTCTCTCGACTCAGCAGCACCCCTGGAGCGCTATCACGAGGCCGTAACATCATGGATCGCCAGATGACCCTACGAGATCTGCTCAAGTGGTGTCGTAGACTCCGAGAATGTCTGGTTGCTGCCGGTTCGAAAACCGGGGACGAACCCATCAGCGAGACGACCCGAGACTGGATGTTCATGGAGGCTGTTGACTGCTTTGTCGGAAGTTGCCCAGACCAAGAGCTTGGCAAGCAGCTCATCTTTGCTATTGCTGAGGAGATGCACCTCTCCAAAGAACGGGCAGAACACTACATCACTGCCAATATACCCCCTTTGGAAGAGAGTGACAACCAGTTCAGCATCGGTCGGGCTGTACTACGGAAGAAGAAGCACTCTAACCTCGTCCAAAAGTCAAAACGACCATTTGCTAGCACAGCGCACGCCAAGAAGCTACTGGAGCAAATCGCTGTGGCCGTCAAGTTGAACGAGCCAGTTCTTCTCGTGGGAGAAACTGGTATCGGAAAGACCACAGTTGTGCAGCAGCTGGCCGAGTCTCTTGGACACAAGTTGATTGCTGTCAACCTTTCCCAGCAGAGCGAGGTCGGCGATCTCTTGGGTGGCTTTAAGCCCGTCAACACACGAACATTGGCTATGCCGTTGAAGGAAGAGTTCGAGGATCTCTTCTCCGCAACTGGCATATCTGCATCCAAGAACCAAAAGTATCTCGAGCAGGTCGGCAAGTGCTTTGCCAAAGGCCAATGGTCAAGGGCGTCAAAACTGTGGAAGGAAGCTCCAAAGATGTTCAACAAGATCGTCAGCGAACTTGAGCGGCTGCACGCTCAGCAAGCAGAGACACGAAACGGTGACGAACAGCCGACAAAACGTCGAAAGACGCAGTCAAAGCTGCAAACACTTCGTGATCTTCAGCCGCGCTGGGACGCTTTTGCTCGCAACCTCGAGCAGTTTGACGTCCAGATCTCAGGGGGTTCTGGCAGTTTCGCCTTTTCTTTTATGGAGGGTAACTTGGTCAAGGCTGTTCGCAATGGTGACTGGGTTCTTCTTGATGAGATCAACCTGGCGTCGCCGGACACTCTCGAGAGCATTGCAGACTTGTTGACTGGACCTGATGAGAGGCCTTCCATTCTGCTCTCAGAGACTGGCGAGATCGAGAAGATTGAAGCACACCCCAACTTCCGAATCTTTGGCGCGATGAACCCGGCAACCGATGTTGGAAAACGCGATCTTCCAGTTGGCATCCGATCAAGATTTACTGAAGTCTATGTTTCGAGTCCAGACAAGGACTTGAAAGATCTCCTTACAATTATCAAGACTTATCTCGGCGGCAGCAGCAGTAAAAACGACCAGGCAGCCGATGATATTGCGCGACTCTATCTCAACACGAAGCGATTGGCCGAGGAGAAGAGACTGGTTGATGGAGCGAATGAGGTGCCCCATTTCAGTCTTCGAACCCTCACTCGCGTCTTGAGCTATGTGAACACTATCGCACCCTACTACGGTGTGCGTAGAGCCCTTTACGAGGGCTTCTCCATGGGATTTCTCACACTCCTGGATCGAGAGTCCGAGAAGATGCTTGTCCCCTTAATATCTCATCACCTATTTGAACGACACGGAAATTCGCAGTCACTACTCTCTCAAGCACCGAAGCACCCTAACGACGGCAAGCAATATGTCCGATTCAAGAACAAGAGCCGGGACCGACAGTACTGGCTATTCCAGGGCAACGAGACTCCCATTGAACGAGATGACTACATCATTACCCCCTACGTGGAACGCAACCTTCTTAACCTTGTCCGAGCCACTTCCACAAGACGGTTCCCCATCCTCATTCAAGGTCCTACGTCAGCTGGAAAGACAAGTATGATTGAGTATCTCGCAAATTTCACTGGCAACAAGTTCGTGCGTATCAACAACCACGAGCACACCGATCTTCAGGAGTATCTGGGTACCTACATCTCTGGGGCTGATGGAAAGCTGCGGTTCCAGGAGGGTATCCTTGTGCAAGCCATGCGTCAAGGCCACTGGATCGTGCTCGACGAACTGAACCTGGCACCAACGGATGTTCTGGAGGCTCTGAACCGCCTACTTGACGACAACCGAGAGCTCTTGATTCCCGAGACCCAGGAAGTCGTCAGACCTCACGAAAACTTTATCCTTTTTGCAACTCAAAACCCCCCTGGTCTTTATGGCGGCCGAAAGGTTCTGTCAAGAGCGTTCCGAAACCGATTCTTGGAGCTTCACTTTGATGACATTCCTGAAGACGAGCTGGAGTTTATTCTCCAGCAGCGAAGTCGCAACACTTCGCCCCCGGATTGTCGAAGAATCGTGACTGTTTACAAGGAGCTGTCTCGGCTTCGACAAACGAGCCGACTATTCGAACAGAAGGACAGCTTTGCCACTCTCCGAGACTTGTTCCGCTGGGCATTGCGAGATGCCGATACGCGTGAAGAAATCGCTGCTCATGGATTCATGCTGCTGGCAGAAAGGGTCCGCAACCAGGAGGAGCGCATCGCAGTCAAGGAAGTCATCGAGAAGGTCTTCAAAGTCAAGATTGATCCTCAGGACCTGTACTCCGCTTCTACCGCCCCAGAGCTCAAGGGACTCAGCCGAAAGGCGAACAGTCAGGGTGTGGTGTGGACTCACGCGATGCGGCGACTCTACGTTCTTGTTGCCCGAGCATTGCGCAACAATGAACCCGTTCTGTTGGTTGGCGAAACTGGTTGTGGAAAGACAACAGTTGTCCAACTACTGGCCGAGGCACTGAAAAAGGAACTTCACATCGTCAACGCCCACCAAAACACCGAAACGGGCGACTTGATCGGTTCCCAGAGGCCAGTCCGCAACCGCGGCGCCATCGTCGATGCCCTGGACGTTGACTTGAAGATGGTTCTACAGACTCTTGGTCTAGATGTGTCTGGCTCGATTGAAGAACGTCTCGAGCGATACAACACCCTTGATTCATCGTCCAGCGACAAGGTTCCATCAGAGATCCGAGAGCGGATAAGCAGCAATGAGACACGCAGCAAGGCCTTGTTCGAGTGGGCAGATGGTAGTCTTGTGGAAGCCATGAGGGAAGGCCACTTCTTCCTCCTGGATGAAATCTCCCTTGCCGATGATTCAGTCTTGGAACGTCTTAACTCTGTGCTCGAACCGTCAAGAACTCTTTTGCTCGCGGAGAAGGGCATCGACAACTCCTTCGTCGTTGGAGCTGATGGCTTCCAATTTTTCGCCACCATGAACCCTGGTGGTGATTTTGGAAAGAAGGAACTGTCACCCGCGCTGCGAAACCGATTTACTGAGATCTGGGTTCCTGCTTTGTCGCAGAGCGAAGACATCTACGAGATTGTCAAGACGAAGCTCGTGGGCGACTCCAAGCAACTGGTCGAGGTTATCGTCAAGTTTGCCGCCTGGTTCGGAGACACTTTCAGATCGATGGCCACCGCCCCCTTCTCGGTCAGAGAGATCCTCGTTTGGGTTCAGTTCATCAACAATTTCCAATCTGATGAGCCCATTGTCTCTCTGGTACACGGTGCCTCAACCATCTTCATCGACAGCATTGGCGCCAACCCTTCTGCTCTGCTGGCCACCGACCCCAAGTCGATCAACCAGCAGCGGCAAAGCTGCCTCAACAAGCTGAGCGAACTCATCGGAAAGGATGTGTCATTCGTCTATGAGACACACCCAGAGCTGTCGATGAACGAACAGTCTTTGACAATCGGACATTTCAGCATCCCTCGTTCCTCCGTGGGCGTAGCTGACCCCGGCTTCGCCTTTCATGCACCCACTACTCGTCTGAACGCCATGAGAGTTCTTCGGGCACTTCAGATGCAAAAGCCAATTCTTCTCGAAGGAAGCCCTGGTGTCGGAAAGACAACCCTTGTTGCCGCCCTGTCGCAAGCATGTGGCCAGCCCCTGACGAGAATCAACCTTTCAGACCAGACTGATCTGATGGACCTGTTTGGTACTGATGTGCCTGTTGAAGGTGCTGAGGCTGGTAACTTTGCCTGGAGAGACGCACCGTTCCTCCAAGCCATGCAAAAGGGCGAGTGGGTGCTTCTGGATGAGATGAACCTTGCGTCCCAGTCAGTTCTGGAAGGATTGAACGCTTGTCTTGATCACCGAGGTGAAGTTTACATCTCAGAACTGGACCAAGTTTTCAAGCGTCACCCAGATTTCCGCTTGTTCGCAGCCCAGAACCCTCATCACCAAGGCGGTGGCCGAAAGGGTCTGCCCAGCTCCTTTGTGAATCGTTTCATCGTCGTCTACGCCGATGTCTTCTCGGACGATGATCTGAACCTGATTGCCGCGCACAACTATCCCGATATCTCGGCCCCGGTGATTAGCCAGTTGATCCAGTTTGTGTCTCAGCTTGAGCACAAGCTTGCTGTCGAGAAGGCCTTTGGTTCACAGGGCAGCCCGTGGGAGTTCAACTTGCGTGACGTTCTCCGCTGGTTGAAGCTCCTCAATTCATCGGACCCTCTCCTCCACAATGCTCAGGCTGAGGACTTCCTCGACATTATTGTTAGGCAACGTTTCCGATCTGAGCGGGATCGTGAAGAAGTGAACAAGCTCTTCACGCTCATCTCTGGTGCTTCGCCGCGACAACACAGCCTATACCACGACATCAACCCGATGTTTGGTCAGGTCGGCCTGGCTCTTCTCGACAGACATCCTAATTCGCAGCATGAACGACTTCCCAATATCAATATCGTTCCCCGTCTCTCGGAGCTGGAGTCTCTCATGATTTGCGTCAAACAGAACATTCCCTGCATTCTGAGCAGTCCCTCTGGCTATGGAAAGTCTGTTCTTCTGGAGCATGTTGCTGCCCTGGCTGGCAAGTCCCTCGTTGTGTTCCCCATGAACGCCGACATCGATAGCATGGATCTTGTTGGTGGCTTTGAGCAGGCCGACCCTCTTCGAGAGGTCAACGCTGCTCTTCGAGTCGTCCAGCAGGATTTGCAAAACTCCATCATGTCGGCTGTGCCTGGACAAGTCCCTGAAGATGCCCTCCATCTTCTCCACTTGCTCGATGGATTCGCGGGTGAAGTGGACTCCCTCCATACCATTCAACGCTGCGTCGAATCCCTTCTCGCGAGTATTCCCTCGGACTCTGAAGTAGCAACAGCACTCTCCAAGACGCTTCTTCTTCTTCAGGGCCCCTTGGTGCTGGAGAACCCCCGCTTCGAATGGCTAGACGGAGTCATCGTCAAGGCTCTACAGATGGGCCAGTGGCTCGTTCTCGACAACGCCAACATGTGCAATGCCTCCGTCTTGGATCGACTGAACTCACTTCTTGAGCCCAACGGTTTTTTGAGCATCAACGAGCACTGTGGGCCTGGTGGAGAGCCTAGGATCGTCAAGCCGCACCCCGACTTCCGTATCTTCTTGACAATGGACCCTCGATACGGCGAGCTGTCGCGTGCCATGAGGAACCGTGCTGTGGAGATTCACATTCATACTCCACCTCCTGAGCGCGCTCCCTGTTACAGCAGGGTCATAGGAGTTGAGAGCTGTCTCCAGCGATACGGCATGTCTCAACAGATTGCCGACTCAGTGCCTGAAGACACCAAGGTCGTCAACTCTGCTCTTGAGGCCCTTTCGATCAACGATGTGTCTCTGCTTCCTCGCTTTTCCAACACTCTACCAAGCAGCGATTCCGACAAGACTACAATGACCAAGAGTGTGGGAGAGTTGTTGAACTTCCTCCACTCAACGAACGGAGCTGATGGTGTCAATGCCATCTCCCAATTGTACAATTCCCTCCCTGTCCCTGCCGGACTCACTTCCGCCCAGCCGCTGCACCCTCTCAACAACTTTCCGGTGACTCAACTTCTCCCTGACCAGAACCAAGCGAGATGGCTCGGTGCAAGCCTGGAGTTTTATCAAGACCTGTATAACCTGCAAAACTCCATTGAGGACCAGCGCCGCCAAGCTCAAGTGAACAAGTTGACCTCTCTCAACCGACTGCAGCGGTCTCTTGTAAGTGACCGTGTGGCGGCCGTGTCCAAGGATTCTACTGTCAAGCTTGCTTCATTCTTGACATCCACCATCAACGCGACAAAGACATGGCTTGGGTTCGGGTTCGAGTCATCCGACCTGTGGGCGGAAAGAGTGCAGATCCTCAGAGGTGTATTGCGCTACCTTGAGCGAACCGTCAAGCTTGCTACGGAGATGGACTTTGACGAGGCCAAGTTCCAGGCACATCTTGCTCAGGGTGCGAACTTCCTACAAAAACACTTTGACGCCTTGGACGGTACCCAAGAGCGAGACTTTGTTGTTCATCTTCTCGACCGCCTAGGCAAGGACTTTACTGCCGGTTTCAAGCTGTCTACTGGTTTGAGCATGGAACTACTCTGGCATATTTTCCGACCAACCCCTCTGCCCACAAAGGAAATTCTGGGTCGCACACTGGAGCTTGAGAAGCTCGGTACTAGGTTTGACACTCTGCGATGGAAGGCGGGGGCGTCAATCCCTGATCTGTCCAAGGCCATGGTCACTCTCGAAAAGGCCTCTGGAATTCTCAGGGGTGAAGTTCCCAACGCCGATGGGCTTCTCCAAGATCTTACTGCCGAAATCCAGTCCCTGGAAGCCCGAATTGGAACCGACGAGGTCGAGTTGAAGCCCTTCCTTGCCGAAGAGTTTGAAACACTCCGACAGGTGTCAATGCTTGAGTCTCTGACCTCAGGCACCCAGCCTATGCCTTCCACCCAGGAACTCCAAGTGTTGTCTGATGTACCGACAAGATCTGGTATGCTGTTTGCTAGCTCTGATCTTCAGGCAGCACTTCTGCAGTCTGTGGAGAACCTGGTATACCAGAACCAATTCTCCTGGGATGGCAAGTTTGCGACTTCATTCTGGTTCAAGATGCAGAGTCTGGGATCCGTCAACCTTGGCTCCCTGGCGTTGCTCGAAGCTGAACTTCCAATTGCTGGGCGGCAACTTGCAAATTTGAGTGCTGACCTGATGGTCAACCCCCTGCCAAGACTGAACGGTGTTCTCCTCAAGCTCGTTCTTGAAGTCTTTGGCGCCCATGGCCAGCACCTCAAGGACGCCGTCATCCAAGCAGTTGAGTTGGCTTCTCAAGGCTCAGGCAATTCATCAACCAACTCCGACTATTTCAATGGCCTTGTCTCGAGCATTGAGCCGGAGCATTTCAAGCAGATTGTCACTGAGCACTTTGTACCTGTTCTGAAGGCTCTGGCTGCCTCACAGCAAGATGCTCAACGAGAAGCCTACCTCTCGGCATTTGCATGGATTCACTTCAGCATTGGAACCGTCAAGCTGTACGTCCCAGACCGTGTCTTTGACCCCCAAAGCCGTCCCAAGATGGAGCGCGAGTTTCTTCAGGAACTACATGCCCTTCTCCAAGACCACACGGATACACAGCGGTCGTTTGAGAAGCTGTTTACTGGGCAAGATACAAATGAGCGCATTCGCCTGCTGGAGCAAGAAGCGGCGGCCTTGGGCCCGCTGCCCGAGGAGGTTCGGCCTATTTACAGGCCTGAGAAATCCGAGCTCAGTGGACTCCATGCCGAGTTCTCAAATGTTCTGAAGGCTGTTACTGGTCCTGCGTTGTCTTCTGCTCTGCAGGTTCTAGATACAGATCCTCTTCGAGCAGCCGAGGAGTTGCACCTTGTTAGAGAAAACGTTCTCAGACTTCTGGACCGACTCTCAGCCCGTTTCGAGGCGTATCAGGATATGACACGACCCACGTCGAATCTACTACGGTGTCTCATGGTTGGTCTTTCACTCTGTGAGGCTGTCTCGGCTCGTCAACTGGCGCCAGCTTCTCAACAGCTCTTGGAGCTCGTGCCATTCTTCGACGGAAGCATGTGGAACCAAACTAGCGGCGATTTCTCATCCAGGAGTTTTGAGTTTCTCACCTATATGGGCACGGTCGTCAGTGTTGAGGGCATCGAAAACGTCCAACCTCATGCTCGCGAACTGGTCTTCCAAAGCTTCCACAACTTCTACGACGAGTGGAACAAGCGACTCGAAGCGGACCGCAAAGAGGAGGCAGCCAAGGGCAGCCTCTACCGCTTCCGAGGCGCTCAAGAAGACGAGGAAGAGCTCGACGCCGAGGAGTTCAATGAGCTGTTCCCCAGCTTCGATAACGAGGATGCTCCTAATGGTCCTCCTGCCAAGAAGCGAGATGAGGTTCGCGATCAGTCGTTGCGGGTTGCACAACTCCACAGAAACATATTCCTAGATCGACAGGAATTCCCGGCCGCTTTCAAGGAGGTTTGCCAATCCGTGGGTGACAGGATCACCTCTGAAACCATCGACCACAAGAATATCGATCGCAGCCTGACAAGTAAGATGCTGGCCGGGACTATGCTCATCTTGAACGACAAACTTGATTCTCTGGCCTCATCCACAGTGGACAAGTCCTACAACTTCTACACCGATGCAAACGTTCCAGAGGCCCGCCAGCTCGTCAGTCTCATCCACAAGATCAAGGGCCGGTTCCGCGAGCTCCAGCTGGTCGATGAGATTGGACACATGCAACCATTGGCCGATGTTATCCAGGCCTGCGACAAGGTTCTCGAGCTTGTTCATACTGAGCCCCTCGCCAAGATCCTGCCCAAGGTGGAATACCTCCATGGTCATGTCTACGAGTGGCAGTTTGGAGGCTGGGCGAGCAAGGTGCATGGCCTTCTTACTCTGCACAACCTCCTGACTGAGACGGTTATCCGCTGGCGAAGGCTTGAACTTTCCACCTGGGCTAACCTCTTTGATATGGAGGAGAAGAAATGCCAGGACGATGCCTTTTCCTGGTGGTTTGTGGCTTACCAAGTTGTAATTGCCGTTCCTCTCTCCCTAGTCGACGTACCGGATGAGATGCGTGAATACGCCGCTTCTCTTATTCAGAGCCTGGAGATGTACTTCTCAACGGCAATCGTTGGTCAATATGGAGCTCGTCTGGCCCTTCTCAGACAGCTCCAGGGCCACTTGAAGCTACTCATCAAGGATTACCCGATGCTCGAGGTCATCCTCCACTCGCTGTCCAACTTTATCCAGTACTACTCACGATATGAGAAGGTAATGGGTGAAACAATCCAGAAGGGACGCCTTCCCATTGAGAAGAAGATGAAGGATGTCCTGCTCATGGCGAGCTGGAAGGATACAAACATCAACGCTCTCCGAGAAAGCGCTCGCAAGTCTCATCAGAAACTCTTTAGACTTGTGAGGAAGTTCCGTGGCGTTTTGGGCCAGGAGGCGAAGCACATCATCGAGCAAGGCCTTCCTGACGAAGATGTGCTTCGCGCACACCGACCTGAGGGAAGTTCTGAGCCTGCCGCTGTACCCCCGCAAGCATTCTCCCACCTTAGCAACACGATGCCCGGGTGGATTACTGGTCATAAGCGGCTTGCCAATGTTTCCAAGACGGTCTCTGTGATGCGGAAGATCTCCCGTACCCCAGAGATGATCAGCGGAGTGCCCCAGATCGTGGACGAGTTCATCTCCAGCCTCAACGAGTCCATTGCTGAGCTTCGCAAGGAAACACCGCCGTTCTTGACCGACGAGAACAAGGATCAAGTCAAGCACCTCAAGACAAGAAAGCGAAAGCTGTTTGCGGACACATTGCGAGACCTCCGTCAGATGGGCCTGAAGTACAACCTTGGACAGGACAAGCTGGCCCAGCAGGATTCACTGTCTCTCGTCCTCTCGAAAATCCAGCCCGTGCAGCTTTGGGACAACAAGACCGCGGAGGCAATCGATTACCACTTGCACAAGATTCTAGATCTCGCCCCGAAAGCCAGGACTGCTGCCAGAGACCACTCGGAGGATCTTACAGGTGCCGAGGTTGGACGAAGTATTGGATTTGTCGAGGGTATGCTTGACTTCCTTCTAAGCCAGAGAAACTTCATTTCGGCCGGGGCATCTTCATTGTTGTCACTCAAGAACTCGACGGATCAGTTCAACAACCTGGGTCGTGTCCAAGACAACAATACTCTGACCAGGAAAACAAAGAAGTCCAACTGGACACAGCTCCTCCCTTGGTTGGTTCATATCATCCAGTTCTCTATTCGCTTGATCGAAATCCACGAGAAGCTGGGACAATCGAAGCATGTTCGAGTTCTTGAGCAGTTAAAGTCGTGGCATGGACGATTCGAATCGCTCCAGATCTCCACCTTGAGCTTTAGACAACTCCCAGACCATCTTTCCTCCGAGGCAGTCGTACAGGCTGAGACTAGCTTCTCTAATGAACTCACCAGTTTCCGGGGTGTCATTGAGGAGTTGATCTCGGAGGAACCCAAGCTCTCCTTTGTATTCAAGCAACTCGATGGTTGGACCAAGGTCACCGAGGAGAATGTTGGCTTCGTAGCCAACAATGTGGAAGTCGCCACCTTTGCCAATGCTATTTCGACACTTTGCGACAAGATACTAGTCGCGATCGAGACTGCACAGAAGGCTGCCCGATCAATCCCCAGAAAGGAGGATGAACCCGCCTGGCTCACCGCACACTGTGATGGGTTTGCGAATCTCTTCAAGAAGCTGCGTGTCGGAGAAGTCGAGAGAAGCGTTTCCAGTTGTATTGAGATGATGCAACACATCGAAATGAAACAGAAGCACTTGAGCCAAGCCGCCATGAGTCTCATGGCTATCGCAAGCCCAATCTTGGTCGAGTATGTTGAATTTTGCCAGCAGTCTCTGGTGCAGGTTGTCGACCTCCACGGCGCGGTCGCAAACATGGCCTACAATATGACAAAAGCGTTTACTCAGATCGCGTCTCAAGGATTTTGTACGCCCCATGAGAAGTCCGACGAGACTTCAGGTGAATCCGGCAAGGTGGAGTCTGGAACAGGCCTTGGAGATGGAGAAGGTGCTGAAGACATCAGCAAAGATATTCAGCCCGACGAGGACCTGTCCGAACTTGCTCAAGAGGCCAACAAGGAGGAGAATGGCGAAATGGAAGACGAGAAGGATGCTGTGGATATGGCAGATGAAGAGCTGGAGGGAGAAATGGGCAGTGTTGATGGAGCTGAAGATGATGAGGAAGGTTCCAAGAACGGAGACGAGGAAGAGGAGGAGAATGAAATGGACGAAGAGGCCGGCGACGTTGATGATCTCGATCCCACAGCTGTCGACGAGAAGATGTGGGATGGAGATGATGAGGAAAAGGCAGAGAAGGACCAGCAAGGAGAGAAGGCCAAGGGCCAGAAGAAGGACGATGAGCAGATGGCTGCTGACGAAGACGCCAAGAAGCAGGAGGGCGAGGAGGAGCCTGAGGCGGACGATTCTGGCGAGCAAGATGCCGAAGAGGCTGGCGCCGAAGAAGAGGACGTCAAGACCCAGGAGGAGATGAACAAGCAGGACCAGACTGCCCAGGAGAACGACACCTTGGCCCTTCCCGAGGACATGGAGCTGGACCTAAACGATGACCACGAGTCAGCCTCAGACAGCGACGACCTAGATGCGTTGTCCGACATTGAAGAGGAGAAGCAAGAGCCCGAGGACCAAGAGATGGGCGACAATGAGGAGGACGAGGCAGATGACGCTGCTGCCCAAGCTCAGCTCCAGGAGGAAGCCGGAGAGGAGGCCGAGGTTAAAGAGGAAGAAGAAGAGACACCCGAGGAGAAGGTTGGCGGTAATGACGAGGTGCAAGAAGATGTTCAGCCAGAGGAAGAAGAGAAGGCCGAAGAGCAGGAAGAGGCCACGGACCAGACTCAGCCGCCCAAGGACAACTCTACGGCCGACGCTGACAACGCGGCGCCGAGCGACGTCAAGAGCTCCGGCCAAGACCAGAATGCCGAGTCGATGGATGTTGACGACAACTTCCAGAACAACGCGGCCCAGCAAGAAGACGGCGAGATGGGAGAGGCTGCCGCGGATCAAGACACCAGCGCAGGAAACAAGGGTGCAATGTCACGGTCAAAGGAAGTCATGGACAGGGCTGAGCAAGAACAACAAGACAAGGATGAGTCGGCACGCAGCGATCCGTTCAAGAAGCTCGGCGATGCTCTCGAGCGATGGCATCGACAGCAAGAGGACATCAAGGATGCCGAGCCTACAGAAAAGGACGAGCAGAGTGCACCTCAGGACCCTAACGCTGACCAGAGCCGACGGGAGTTCCAGCACCTCCAGGATGACAACACTGCCGCGGACACACAAGCCATGGGAACGGCAGATGACGATCAAGTCCAGCCCATCGATGAGTCCATGGCTATCGATGAAGAAAAGCAGGATCCTACGAGCCGCCTGATGGACGAGGATAAGGACGAAGAACCCGAGCAGGACCCCGACAAGATGGACACGACTGATTCAGCTGAAGCGCCGGATGCGAACAAGCAAGACCAAGACAAGGACCAGGATGACACACGTTCCGGAGTCAAGACACGACAGGGCAACTATGATCGCGAGCTCGAACCCGAAGAGCAGGAAGCACAGCTGGCAGAAGAGGATGAAGATGAGGTCGAGATCCAGGAGACATCTACACAGCTCTCCACGACGCATATCTCGGACGAGGAGCGACCACTCCGAGACTTTGGTGAATCTATGCACCAGTGGACCAAGTTCCAGACCAAGACTCACTCTCTTTCTCTGGCCTTGACATCTCAGCTGCGACTTATTCTCACACCATCGCAGTCGACCAAGCTCTCGGGGGCGTTCCGCACTGGCAAGCGGCTCAACATCAAGCGCATCATCCCGTACATTGCATCGAGCTACAAGCGAGACAAGATCTGGATGCGACGAAGCATCCCCACAAAGCGAACTTACCAGATTCTGCTCTGTGTCGACGACAGCAAGAGTATGGGTGAATCGTCGTCGGGCACCCTGGCAATGGAGTCCCTGGTGATGGTGTCGCGATCGCTTACAATGCTCGAGGCCGGCCAGGTGGGCGTCATGGGCTTCGGCAGCGACGTCTTTACGGCGCACGGGCTGACGGAGCCGTTCGCCTCGGACGCGGGAGCCAAGGTGCTGCAAAAGTTCAACTTCTCGCAGGACCGCACCGACATTGCGCTCCTCATCCAGCGTACCATCGAGACGTTCAGGCTGGCACGGCAGCAGGGAAGCGGCGGCGGCTCAGACCTGTGGCAACTAGCTCTGATCCTGTCTGACGGTCTGACGCCGTCGTCGGCTCACGAGGGCATCCGGAGGCTGCTGCGTGAGGCGATGGAGGAGCGCATCATGATCGTCTTCATCATCATGGACGACACGGGCAAGAAGAAGGGTGACAGCGTGCTCGAGCTCAAGGAGGCCAAGTTTGTGCGCGACGGCGGCGAGAGCCGGGTGGTGATTGAGCGGTACCTGGACACGTTCCCCTTCCAGTATTATCTCATCGTTCATCACCTTGAGGAACTGCCAAGCGCTTTGGCTGGGCTGCTTCGGACGTGGTTCGCCGAGGTTAACGCTTAGACTGGAGGGAGTGTCGGAGAGAGGCCGAGAAGCATATTATGGAGTTGAAGGCGTTTGGTTATCTGTTGATTGTTTCAAAAAGAAGGAAGGCATTGTATTGGCTGGGCATAGAATGTTAGACAGGTAATATTCCAACCTTATAAAAGTAATTGTTGTTTTAAGGGGTAATTACGCAAGTTGATAAACTGTGTGGTGTAAATGATGAACTCGGGAACGCTCCCGCCATGATTCCATTCCAGGGGCTCCTTCCTGGCCACTCAGCGCCTCCTTCCACTACAAACTGACACCTGCTCATGCCGTCAGACCCCGCTAATGCACTGCACCCCGCTCCAATCCATCCACTGCCCCGCGCCAAAAACACCAGCCCACCACCTGGGAAAGAGCCAAAGCTCCAATCTCCATCCTTTGGGCCTCGACTTTTCCAATGTCTCATCAACCGCAGCTCACCTGAGACCTTGGAACTCTAAAGTAAAAAAAACCCTGACGATCCCAACCTAAGCTGCCCTTTCCCTGGCGATGCGCTTGTCCTCAGCTCCCTTAGGTCGACGTGGTATATCTCAGCTCGCTCTCGGATCTCGAGCTGTAAGGGCAAACACCATCGGCAATCTGAGCCTCCGCAGCTCGAGCTTCTCTCCAATTGATACCCGTCGTCCTCGATACGTTACACGGCAGCTTCGCGACATGTCTTCGGCGCCGGCGCAGCTGCGCTTCAGTGAGTCTACTGGGTGGACCGGCGGGCAATTGGCTGACAGAGTGTGACAAAGAGAACCCCAAGATCTTGTACGTCGGACGACGCTGAAGCGAGCTCGATTTGGGAGAGAGGTCAACTAACGGAGCCTTGACTGCCAGTGTCTGCGATATCCAAGACAAGTTTCGCAATGTCATCTACGAGTTTGACAAGATGTAGACTTTCCCTCCCACTCGCCAATTCGACACAGCTGACCATGACCCAAGAGTCCTCACGACACAGAAGGTCCTCAACTTTGCCAAAGCCCTCTCCATCCCCGTCGTAACCACGACCCAAACATCAGCCAAGCTCGGTCCCACGGTGCCCTCTCTTGCTGAGCTCCTCCCCTCACCGCCCCATGACAAGACGCGATTCTCCATGTTCATCCCCAGCGTGGTTGCCGACCTCGCCCCCGGCTCCGAGATCGCCCTCGTCGGCATCGAGTCCCACATCTGCATCACCCAGACAGCGTTGGACCTGCGCGATGCTGGACACAAGGCGTACGTGCTCGCAGACGGAGTGTCGAGCTGCAATCCTGGCGAGGTGGGCGTTGCGCTAGACCGGCTACGCGCCGAGCCCGGCATCACCGTCACGTCGAGCGAGAGCTGGATGTACGAGTGCGTGGGGGACGCGTCGCATCCTGCCTTCAAGAGCCTGATCGGCGTCGTCAAAGGGTCAATGGCTGATACCAAACAGGTCTGGCAGTCGTTGCCTCCTGGTTCCAAGATTTGAAAGAGAAGGCCAGGGGTAGTAGATACCACATCGCGCATCATAACATATAGCCAAGTATTACGCCCAATTTTTTGAATTGTTTTTGAGCCAAGGGACCTGAAGGAAACCCTTGCCCTTTTTATTTCTTTGTCTGGTCATTTCATTACATCGAACCACCATTATCATTATCATCCCCGGTTTTGACCTGAGGGCTTGCCTCGATTCCGATATGCGAATCTCCTCCTCTACACCTCTAGTCCTCCGTGTATTCGCGCGTAGAAACTAGGGGAACACTCCGAATCAAGCAAGACCAACAAAGAAAAAAGGATGCCGTCGAAATGAGGACCAGAATCTCATCGCTCCTCAATCAGATCCTGCTGTCGTCTTGGGCTTCGACGTTGGTGTCATCCATGAAAACGCCGATGCAACTCCGACCGGGTTGGCTGATCTAGGCAACGTATTGGCGTTGCGCACCTCGCGCGACGCAAGCGGCTGCGGCTGCGGCTGCGTCTGAGGCCTCGAGTCGCCGCCGATGCTAGCGACGCGCTTCACATCCCATCGGTTGATGGGACTGGTGCCGTTCTCTCCGATGCTGGCTTGGCTCTTGCGCCGACCCTCTCCGGCCCCCTTGGACGAAGGGGGCGGCTCATACGAAGCACCTGTACGTGCAGATGTCGAGCCCGATTTCTGAGGTTTCAGGACCTTCATGTTGCGGCCTCGGCCTGCCGGTTGGTATCCGCTCAATGGACCATCTCGCTGTGCGCCATCGGCTCCGTTACCCGTTCCCTGCCGCCAGGATCCCCAGATGCCCGAGGATGTCTCCCGTCGAGAATCGGTCGACACTGCTCTACTGTGTCCTCCCTTGACCGGAGCCTCGTCGCCGTTGGTGTCCCCTCTGGGCCTCTCGTTCTCCCTGCTAACGTCCGACAAGCTGCCGTGGGAGCTGGGGCGCTTGCTGGGAACCGCCTCGGTAGCCATCGGTGACATCTCGCTCCGGGACTCGTCGTCTTGATGGGGGATGGGGTCCATATCTGGAATACTCTCCTGGCTGACTTGTCCCATGTCGCCCGAGACGAAAGGGGCAGCATTGGCATTTAACTTGGGCTTCTCGGGAATCACATTGGTGGTGCATATATTCCGAAACACGGCATCATCCTCAGGACGCACAAAGGGTACCTGCAGGCGTTCTCGCTCATCGCCGTAGAGCGTCATGGTGTTCTGTGAGAAGAGGATGTCCGCCGAGTGAGCCCGCAGCGCATCACTGCCCAGGTAGATGCGAATGGTCTTCCGATCCGAGGTCTGTAGGGGCTGCTCAGTTATGCCAGAAACATCAAAGAAGACGGTGATGGAAGGGACTGGGCCTCTAGGGCTGCTGGAGCGACTGCCATGGTGTGTGACGACGGCTTCAGCAAAGTAGACATTCAGTCTGACTCGATAAGCTCCATCAACATCACGCTGAATTTCATCCACCAGGTCTAGCTCCTTGAGAAGTGAGTATTCGACAACGGACTTCTGCGATCCACTGCAGACGTCGGCGTAGAGCAGGGTGGAATGTCCAAAGTTGGGCGTCAGCCAGCAGCGCACAATCGAGGGAACCGTCCCAAGGATGAAGAAAGCAGGGGGAGGGCCAGGAATGTCGAAGGAAGCGTCGTCGTCGTCGCCAACCGCAAAGTTGTTGTCAAGACCAAGACTGCTAGCCCGGCCAGAAGCAACAGAGTGGTGAGAGTGCACCGAATGCCCGGCGGAGCTGTGCCTCCCATCCGACTTGTGGGATAGCGAACGTTCCATCATGAGGCCGCTTCCAGGGCGGATGGGTACAAACTCGCCCGAGTGACGGTTGCTCGGGCCTGCCCAGTTGGAACCGTGCAAGGCGCTTTCATCGAAGCGAACACTATTGGCTCGAGAAGCAGCGCCTCGCCGGACTGGCTCTTCTTCTGCTGGGCCAAGATGGAGAGATCCCAGGAGCTGCTCCCCTTGCTCATCAAGATCGTCAAACATGTCATTGTGAGGGATTGTGACGGGACCTGGCCGTAGTGTCAGCGCCGAGACAACACCGTTCGTGATGGACGGGGGAACTCACCTGTTTGAGGCGTGCCGCTGAGGACGCCGGGAAATGGAGAATTCCAAACCGACTTCAGCGCGGCATCATCCGCCTGTCGCTTTTCCAATCGCAATAGTCGTTCGGCATGGCTGCTTTGGGTGTACTGTACTTGCTTCACTTCCATCTGTAGGCTGTACAGATCTTCGCGAGTGACAGGGAACCTTGGATCCATCCCCGAAACCGTCTCAGGTGATACGACGCTGGATCAAGCTTGGCAGAACTGGCCGTTCGGTCGAGGAGAGCAGGCAGCACACACGGCTGCTGGTGGGAGAGCGAGGCTGAGTGACGAAAAGACAGAACGAAGGAAAGGCCAGCAATGGCAAACGATGTGAAGGAATGAAGAACTTGAGCTCTACACCATGGAACCTCGACTAGAACGAGTGCCCGTGTTCCAAAGAAGAGCAGCGGTTGGCTCTTCCGACCTCGATCCCCAGGCGAATGGTAGTTCACGAGGTCCTCCCTCCCCGCCGCATCGCCTGGAACAGACCACAAGGTCCCCGGCGACGGAGGGTGCGATGTATGATATCGTCCGGCGGTTTAATAGGTAGACTTGGAGTATGGTGGCAGATCAGTGAGTCGATACTGTGTCGGAGGGCTGAGTTGGAAGAGCGACGTTCAGTCGGAGATATGCGACTTTGGATCGTGAAACGGCGTAGGTAGGTTGCGGAATCAAGTAGAAACTCGGCCGAGTTGAGGTTTTGGTCACTAGACTAGGGATGTATATCTCGCACTCGATGGGTTACGGGTGAATCAATTTAAACGCGCGGTCGCTGGTACGGATCGATATGGATGTGGTCGATAGGGGTCGTCAAGTGTTTGGACAAATCGCGGCGTCGCAAAGAAGGTGGGGAGCGGAAATGGACGATGAAGGTGGGTGAAGGATGTATGAGGCAGCGAGAGCGCAGATACAAATACTATGCGTTGTTCAGAGTCTCCCTCGGGCGCAGGAAAAGGCCGCGAAACAGCGTCGACGTTGAGGGAGGGCGAAAGGATCGGGCAATATCGAGTCGAGAATAACGTTTCGAGGTTGGTCTCGAGGGATGAAGCGACTTGCTCGACCTGGATGGAGTGGGTAGAGGTCGGGGCCGCGCGCTAACGTGGCGGTTCCTCTAGCGCCTGTGGCGTGTTGGAGCCCGCTAATCCACTAAATCCAGGCTGTGTCCAGGGCGGTAGGGGATGGGTAAAAGCCGCCGTAAGCCGTCCAGCCTCAGGTTGACAAGGGTCACTACGAGGGTTTATGTTGTCATACGTAGCACGCATCCATGGCTCATCACGATAATCCTCGCTGCAGAATGCAATGTCTTGATCTGTGACCAGAGATAAGAGGCATGCCGGTCACCCACTACCAGACTTGAAAGGAATTGAATACTATCGATACGTACGTATCCATCTCTTGACCCGCCACGAATTGAGGGGGGCTATTGGCATGAAGGCGGGGTGAAACCAAGACACAAGGACTTGTGGACGGGATGAGGGAAGGGGTGATTTAAATGTCCGAGATGTTCAAGCCGGAGTAGGGCTTGGAAATTCAATAAAGAATAAAGAAAGAGTGGCAGATATAATCTCCAACAGACTCTATAACATCTAAAGCTCCATCTATCTCTCTATCCAGACATGTCTACCCTTGCTCGCTCAAGCCGGCTTGGCGGGCTCGATTCCGCACAGGTCGCGCCAGTCAGGAATCGCCCATCCTGTCCGATCATCCTCCCCGAGTCCCTTCCACTCCTTGCCAATGTGAGGCAGGAGAGCGTCGTAAAAGATCTGGTAGCCCTGACCGCCCATGTGAAGCCCGTCGGGGAGGAGCACATCCAGACCACCCTGCTTGCCGTTCTCGGGCGAACCCAGCAGGGGACCGCCGGGCGTGTAGTCTCCTGGCGATGCCATCTCGGCAGCCTTGTCCATGAAGGCCTGCCACAGGTCGACTAGAGCGACCCCTGGGTTCTCCTTTGCGACTTGGCGGACCACCTCGGAATAGGAGGCGCTGACAGCAAACTTGCGAAGAGCCGCCTTGTGGCCGTTGGCGAGGGATCGGGGTGTCGACTTGATCTCATCCAAGGGAGGAGGCGTCACCAGGATGATCTGGGGCTTGTGGGCGGTGATGCGTGGGTGGTTGACGATCTTGGTGAGGTTCTCCTTGTAACGCTCCAGGGGAACGTGCTGGTTAGTGACAGCGGTCTCCATGACTGCATCATTGGCACCAAACAGGATGACCTGGCTGCGGTTAGTACAGCGGGCTACGTGAGGTTATGGCAGCTCACGAGATAGTCCAGCTTGGGCGACGAGACCGTGCGCTCGGGGAAGATGTCCGGGAGGTGCTTCAAAGCATGGTCAGTGTTGAATCCCGAGAAGCCTCGGTTGACAATGTCTAGGCGTCGAATGAATTCTAGACATTTGAATTAGTGGTTTTCATTGTAATAGTCACGGAATCGAAAGACTCACCGGACTGGAGAGCGGCCTGGAAACAGTAGCCGTCGAGGAGCTGGATAGCGTGCTGGAATAGGGAGTCTCCGAAGAGGACGACTTGGGGAAGTGTGGACTGAATAATTGTCAATAAAGTACATGTTAGCTAGTATCTAAGATGTCTTACAGCCATGTTGTACACAACGCGGTGTTTGGTGAAGTCGGTTGAGGCACTGCGGGGAATATATCTGACAAGGCCGACTTGGAGTTGGTCGGGGTTCTCTCCAGTAGATAAGTACCTAAGCTTCAGAGACAGCACGCCTCTAGCGGATAAGCTCAGCTACCAACTCATTTACTCGGGGACTTACAGCCTAATAAGTAAGTCGGCATTCGTTGTGTTTTAGCCATCACAGGCTGCGTCCCACCGTTTCGTATGTACCTACTTGCGCCGTTGTGGGGGTTGCGAGCCAATGAAGCATCGTGATAGCCGGCGCTGGAGGCAGAAGTGGGCCGACGAGTGTTTGCTTCTACAAGAGACAAGTCGGCAGAGCAGGTAAATGTGTTTTTAAAGACGAGGATAAGGAGACTGGCTTTCGGGAGTAACGGACTCGAATAGACTTGCTTGCTAGTGTAGGTATCTAATGACGTCCTTCGACGTTGTGTCTCCTGCGATACTGGTAGACGACGTTGGGAGACCAAGCATTCGGAACCAATGCTCAACACAAATAGAGACAAGTTACACCCTGAAATGAATCCCAATTCAAACTATCATGAAACTAGCCAATCCAAAGAGACAAAACAAAAAGAAACTCCAATCCCAGCCATCACAGTTCCAGTTATGTCATGGCAGAAGCTGGGCAGATCGAGCCAGGATTCAATGGCTGGTGGGTCAAATGGTGGGGTAGAGACACCCACATGAACCTACCAGCTGCAGCCTTGGAGAGTTTAGTTCCTCTTATCGATAACAAAATCTCCAGGCCATCTTTTTCCCCGTGCCAAAAAATTTCGGCGCAGGCCTCACTCCCGCTGCCTTCAAGGACGACCTTGACATCGACCATCCTCCTCCCCTGCCCGAGCCTGAGGTGTAGCCCCCGTCATCATGGCCACCTCTCTCGCTGCTCAATTGGCGCAGGTGGCCGCCAACTCAAAGTCGACTCTCAACGTCAAGGCGCAAAAGGCTGCGCATTCCAAGTCGCTGATCTGGGAGCCTCGAGTCGCCGCGACCCAGAACTACCAGACTCTCTACACCACCTGCTTCCAGGGCTTCGAGGAGCTCTGCCAGCTCGATGCGCGATTTGTGCCTTTTCAGTCTACAATCTTTAGCGAGGAGAGCCAGAACCAAGATCGTACCCAGCTTACAGTCTCTGAGAATGAGGAGCTGGACCGACGAGTTGGGGCCTTCCTGCGCCTCGCAGGCAGTCGCCTTAGGTTGATGCCTGCTATTAAGGCTATTGAATGGCTCATTCGCAGATTTAGGTACGGAATTTCATTCTTGACCGAGATGGAATAAAAGACTAAGCTTTGACAGAATCCATGAGGAAAACACCCAAGCTCTGCTTCTCGCATTTCTCCCCTACCACTCGATCCCGGCCTTCGCGACCCTTCTATCGATTCTGCCCAACAAGATCCCCCACGACTTTCGCTTCCTCGACCCCTACATTCGATCCGTTACCTCGCCGCCCCGATCTGTTTTGGTTCGCCAGGCTATCCAGCACCCTGCCTTCTTGACCCTCATCTCCGAGTACACCCTCGAGTCATGCCGCATGCAATACAACTATCCTGCTCTGGTTTCCTTCTGGGCAGGTATCATGACTGAGGCTATCAGTGGTATCCTGGACAAGACGAGGTCAGGTCGGGCTGCGGTTCAGAGCGAAAACGACCAGGCTCTGCTTCATCGCCTCGGTCCCATCTTTGCGGAATCATTGGTCATGAAGAAGGTTCCCAGTGTTCAAATCGCCTCGTACATGGCGATTGCCGTGTTTGTATCCAAGGGAAACCTCGAAGATGGGGCTGTGACCGCGTTCATGGACCAGACAGTCTACGGTTGGACCAACGACACAGTACGCCCTGGTCTGGTCTGCCTGGCCATTCTGGCGCAGTACCGATCCGCGAAGCAGATGAGCAGCAAGACTACCAAGGCACTAATGAAGGTGGCCGACATTGGCAAGCTCCTTGTTGAGATTGGACAGGAGCGCCGAGTTGACAAGCTGGCCAACGGTCTTTGCCTCGCTCTGATCGAAAGACTTACCAAGAAGGGCGACGCTCGAGGCTTGGCGACTATTATCACGATTCTGAGCAGCCCGATCCTGAAGGACAAGCAAGTTTCCGTCATCTTCAAGTCTCTGATCCTGACTGCGCATCGACTCAACGACGATAACGACGAGGATGGCGCACTCCGACGGGAATTGGGTTCGGCCTTGATCACCCTGTCCCAGAGCACCGGCAAGTCTGGCGATACCATTCAGTCTGTTCTCGAGGAAGTAAAGTTCGATATCGAGGAGTTGGAGATGAAGCTTGATCTCTCGTTCCGTTCCAGAAGACTGCCCGAAGCCGCCAAGGACGACCAGGAAATGAACGACGGCACGGAGGAGAAGAAGGCTCCTCAGGATCTGGGCCTGCTTCTCAAGGAGCTCTCTGATCGATCCGAGTCCCTCTCGTCTTGCCTCCTGCCCCAACCCTCGGAGATCTTTGACGAGTTTAGCCACGCCTTCTTCTCTATTGTCTCCGAGAGCTCTCAAAACTCCAGTCTACTCTCCGAATTCGAGCAGAACCCCAAGCTCCATCGCCAATCGGCTTTCAAGGACTGCACCTACTTTAGCTTCTTTATCCGCATCTGGTGTGGCCCGTATCCCGCATTGGCCAGAGTTGCGGCGCTCGAAATGGTCAAGAGGAGACTCAAGGTCGGCGACTCTGATAAGACTGACCTCCAGGCTCTGCTCCCTTACTGCATTTCAGCACTGAGCGATCCTTCGAAACGAGTTCGCCAGGCTGCTGCCGACTTGATCACCGTTCTCACCAGTCTATACGTTCCGCCAGTTCCTTCAAAGGGGCTCACTATCTGGGGTGCCGAGACTCTGTATGGAAAATCCAAGGACACAAACTCACTGACTTCCGATGTTGTCGCCAAGGTCCTCCACTTGCAGATTCTGCCAACTGTTGAGGAGTGTGTTATGGACCCTGAGCACATTTCTGCTGTTCTCAAGACGGCGATTGAGCAAGGCAAATACCAGTCCAAGCCTGATGCTGCTCTCGATAAGAAGGATCACCTGTCTCAACCCGGAAGACTGGCCTTTCTTCAATTTCTCGCCTCCCATATCGTCAACACCCCCCTGATTCTTGTCAAGAACAGGCTGTTGAAGACTGTCAACGAAGTCCGCGGAGTTAGCACGACGACAAGAACGCAGCTCCTGCTTCCCGCTCTGCAGTGGTGGGCCGGTCTTGGCGAAGCTGAAGCAGCTCAACTTTGCAGCTCGGAGCGCCTGGAAAAGTCGGATATGGATACTCGGTTCGTTGATGTTGTTGTTCCCAACGATACTGCGGGACTCGAGTTCTTCCTGGAGTTACTGAGGGAGCCGGAGCAAAGGGAGAAGGCTGATCTCATCCGTGCCATCTTTGCCCGAATCAAGAAGATGTGGTCCTCAATGAAGCCCGATATCAAGTTCATAGCGGCTGAGCAACTGCTAGAGATCTCGCAGGAATCGACTACGGCCGGTGACTCCAAGTCGGTCGTCCCCGCAGAGGCTTCGGACATGCTGCGAAGTGTGCGGTTGACCACCGATATTCTCACCTTCTTCCTCGACTCGATCCAAACTGGAACCAAGATGATTACAGAACCCCCACCAAACAAGCGTCGCAGGACCAGCTCCTCTGGAGGCGACCGTGGTCTCATCACCCAGGTTACCCCTGAGCTGAGCCAAGCTCTGCGAAAGGTTACTTTTGTTCTGCAATTGGTTGAGAACTCGAACCCGGTCGAGCACCCCGAGCTTCTTGACGGCCTCTTCACAGCTCTATCTGAGCTCCAGCACTTTAGAACCGTGGTGGGCTCTGAGCTTGGCTACCTGCAGAACCTCATCCTCCGAAGCCTTCTTGCCATGATGCCCACGTACAAGGCCAACAAGAAGCTCAAGATTGACAGCTCCGGCGGTTATGGTGATCTGCTTGTCAACTGCATTCAGAAGTCATCTAGCCCTGTTGTGCAGAACGCTGCCCTCCTCTTGATTGCCAGCCTTGCTACGACTGCGCCAAACCTGGTGCTCCACAGTGTCATGCCCATCTTCACTTTCATGGGCACTTCTGTCCTTCGTCAGAGCGACGATTACTCTGCCCACGTTGTGTCTCAGACTATCAAGGAAGTTATCCCCCCATTGATCGAGTCTCTGCGCCAGGGACAGAAGAGCCCTGTTGCTAGTGCCTCGGATATTCTCGTGAGCTTCACCACTGCTTACGAGCACATCCCGGCCCACCGGAGACACGGCCTCTTTGTTGCTCTGGTTGAGACCCTTGGACCTCAAGACTTCCTTCACGCCCTCGTCAGCATGTTGGTTGATCGATACGGCCCCAGCGATGCCCTGTTGCAATTCGTGATTGAGCTGCTGAACCACTTCAGCATTCAGACACAGCTGGAAACGCTTGTCAAGCTGCTCGATCTCATCGCTGATCTCTTCAAGCCGAAGCCTGGTATCTCGTTTGTCCTTCTCGGCATTAGCGATGACAGGGACAAGGACAAGAAGGATCTTGAGGAAATTGCCCTCCGCCAGCTGTCAGCCTTCCCTAGCTTCTTGGTCAACAAGAAGCTCAGGGCTCAGATTGGAGGCTTGATGGAGAAGGACGACATGGACGCTTCGCGACTGAGGGAACTGTACGCTACTCTGCTCGAGAACATTCTCGTTCTTGCAGATACGGTTAAGGCGACTAAGACTCTCCATAACCGGTGTGGACAGGCTCTCTCGAATCACCTCAACTTGCTGTCTATTGGCGAGTTCATCAAGGCGGTTGAGAATCTGCTCGACCGACCAGACATGGGACTGCGACAAAAGGTTCTCCGGGCGCTCGAGGTCCGAGTCGAGCAGGAGAGCAACACAGACCCAGCATCAAGGTCAGTGTTGCTGGCCTTCCTGCCCCAGCTCACAGCTGGAATCAGGGAGTCCAACGACATGCGGTACAAGCACACTGCGGTCACATGTGTGGACAAGATCGCCGAGAAGTATGGCAAGAAGGATATCGAGGCAGTGGTGGCGGCAGCGACAACAATTGCTGGCGAGCACTGCCTCGGCCAGTCTGAGGAACGTCTCCGTGTTATGGCTCTCCTGTGCCTGACATCGCTCGTGGACGTGCTACAGGACGCCATTGTGCCGGTGCTGCCAAGCGCGATTCCCCAAGCCGTTGCCTACCTCGACGACAGCCTGGCGGAAGACGCTCGGGATGAGGAGCTTCACGTGGCAAGTTACGGATTCATCAGTTCTCTCGCCGAACACCTCCCTTACATGCTCTCGACCTACATCGACCGCATCCTGGAGGTATCCAACAAGTCAGCCGAGGTTGATCTTGAGGATGAGACACGAGAAAGCCGCGTTGATTGCCTCCACTTCCTGGCTAAGAAGCTCGAGGCGAAGGAGATCTTTTCGGCTTTGGACCGAAACTGGGAGGGTGCCAGGAGCTCTGGATTTTCTGTAAGTTGTCACATTTTTAGATGCTGCATGAGACTAGCTAACATATGCAGGCTGTGGCGGAATATCTCGATGTTCTGGGTTTGGCCATCGACAAGCACCCCAAGTCTGGCATTAGCAAGAATGCCACGCTCCTGTCGGGTATTCTGATGAAGGCGTTTGACCTTCGACGACAAGAGCATGCCAAGGGCGAGGTGGGCGAGCAGAGCCTCTTGAAGCTCAGCGCTCTGGACGCGAGCGCAAACGACAAGGGGCTCAAGATGATCTACAAGCTCAACGACGCGGCGTTCCGGCCGGTGTTTGTGCAACTGATTGAGTGGTCAAGCTCGGGCCTGCCCAAGAGTGACCGGGCCGGCCGTTCGCTGCGACAGTACAGCGTGTATGGGTTCCTGCAGGTCTTCTTTGGAAACCTCAAGTCGATTGTCACCAACTACGCGACGTACATTGTGGAGGATGCAGTCAAGGTTCTACAGACGGCAGACCTCAACAAGCCTGAGGAGCGGCAGCTGTGGACGAGGGTGCTGCAGACATTGGCAAACTGCTTCGAGCACGATCAGGATGACTTCTGGCAGGCACCGGCACACTTCAGTGCCGTTGGGCCGGTGTTGATGGAGCAGTTCTCACATGCCGGATCAGTCGATGTGACAGAGGACTTGATCCCAACGACGGTGGAGTTGGCCTCGGCGGCAGACTCACAAGCTCACCAGAAGGAGCTCAACTCGGCACTTCTGAAGCACCTGAGGTCTGAATCTGCTGCAGTGCGACTGGCGGCTGTCAAGTGTGAGCAGGCACTGACAGACCGGCTGGGAGAGGAGTGGCTGTCGATGCTGCACGAGATGCTGCCTCGGATCAGCGAGCTGCAGGAGGATGACGACGAGGTGGTTGAACGGGAGACGCACCGATGGATTGTCAAGATTGAGGGAGTGCTGGGCGAGAGCCTGGACGCCATGTTACAGTAGATGAGGTTCAGAATGAGATGGGACGGACCAAGGGAAGAATTGGAGTGAGGGAGGGAGGGACTGGAGTTGTTGACAAAAGCTTGGAATAGACAGGCTATGACGTAGAGGCGCTACAAGCAACTAACTAGAAGTTTTATTTTTCTATGTAAAAAGAGAAGATATTTTGACATTATCAAGAGGCTTGCTTGAGCTAAGGCGGGCGCTGGCATGTGCATGTGGTAAGGCAGGGATAGACCGGGACAGAAAGTCAGTGTGTCTCACTCGGCGTGTTCGGGGTCACGGCGTGTCTATCGGACAGCCGGGGAGTCTGAAGAAGCGATTCAACGGGCACGCGGAGAGGCTCGTGGAGGCTCTTTCACGGTGAGCGGACTCGGACAGCTCCGGTGAATTATCGTGGCGGCGGGCTCACCTAGCCTGCCTTGGGGAGACCAGGTACTACCTACGTCACGAGGATGACCGGGTACAGGCGAGCTAGCAGGGGACGCCAGCCTTGAAGAGGTACCCTGCATGCGGCGGGCGGTTCAGCTGTACCTGGCCGAGGTGAAGCTAGAGCTGCATTCGGAGACGCCAGAGTGACGACGGGTTGATACAATAAATATTCAACAGGGAGCCCGCTTAGCCACGGCCTGAAGAGAAAAGAGACAATCTCAACAATCCAATTGCGAATCCATTGAGGAACATTGCGGCATTATCGACTTCTTTTTTTTTTTTCTATCTCAACGTTGTTTCCGCAACCGGATCCTAATCTTCTCGCTAAGGACTATCCACTGGCTGGGCTAATCCACTTACACGGGCAGGCACGAGCGCGGATTTACATCGACCACTTATCTACGGGAGGCGACACTTCTCTCTCTCCAAAATCTTTTTCTTCCTGTCTTGGGTGATTTTCATTTCTACTTGTTCGTCTGAGGTTTTTCTTGGTATTAATATCTCGCAATGGTTGGGTTTCCGCCTAGTCGTGCCTTGGTGAGGGTGGGAACTGGGAATAGAGTCATCTCCAAGAGACTGGCAGGCACGATAACACAAGATGGTGAGTTCAACTTGATATTTGATATCCTTGGAGGATGTATCTTTTGAATCTTTCAAGGATTACCTTTGACCATCTCGAAATCCCCCCAATTCGAAACCAAGGCTAACATGTCTCACAGCCGACTCCAAGGAGCGCATCGTGGTGCTCGGATCCGGATGGGCCGGCTACGCCCTCGCCCGGACAATCAACCCCTCAAAAGCCTCACGGATCCTCATCTCGCCTCGTTCCCACTTTGTCTTCACCCCCCTCATCGCCTCCACGGCCGTGGGCACCCTCGAGTTCAGGGCGGCCGTCGAGCCGTGCCGCAAGCTGGGACTGACAGAGTTCCACCAGGCGTGGGCGTCAGACATTGACTTTGCGGCAAAGACCATCACGGTGGAGGCTAACCAGCGCGATGGTGTGACAGCCCGCGCGGGGAAGGATCTGCTCAAGGGCCTCGAGTTCCAGGTGCCGTATGACAAGCTTGTCGTGGCTGTTGGGTGCTACAGCCAGACGTTTGGCGTCGAAGGCGTCAAGGAGCACGCTTGCTTCCTGAGGGATGCTACAGATGCCAGAACTGTGCGTCTCAAGGTTCTGCAAAAATTTGAGCAGGCGGCTCTGCCAAGTTCCAGTGATGCCCAGAGGAAGCGTCTGCTACACTTTGCCGTCGTGGGTGGAGGACCTACTGGCATTGAGTTTGCGGCAGAGTTGCACGACCTGATTCATGAGGATCTGGCCAAGATGTACCCAGAGCTGATGGAGCATGTGGCCATCACCATCTACGACATTGCGCCCAAGGTTCTGCCCATGTTTGATCGCAACTTGGCGGCGTATGCGACAAACATGTTTAGCCGCAGGGGTATCCGTGTCAAGACGGAGCATCATCTTCAGCGCATCCGACAGGACGACGACGTGCTGCTCATGAAGATCAAGGAAGAGCCAGAGGAAGTGGCAGCAGGTGTTGTCGTTTGGAGTACTGGTCTCATGCAGAACCCCCTGGTAGGGAGGCTGGTCGGTCAAGAGGTCGAGGGCGCAGGCAAGATCGCCAAGGACAGCAAAACGGGCGGCATCAAGGTGGACGAGCACCTTCGCGTACAAGTCGAATCCCAAGACAACAACGGAAACACCACCACAAAGTCTCTCCCAGACGTCTATGCCATCGGCGACTGCGCCGTCGTCCAAGGCCAATCGTTCCCAGCAACAGCCCAGGTGGCCAGCCAGCAGGCGACGTACCTCGGCAAGCGCTTCAACGCGGGCACTTCCTCCCAGGGAGCTCCCACGGCGCCGTTCCACTTCCGCAACTGGGGCACCATGGCGTACCTCGGCGGGTGGAGGGCCATCCACCAAAAGGGCGGCGACGAGCTCAAGGGGAGGGCTGCGTGGATCCTCTGGCGGACTGCGTACCTGACCAAGAGCATGAGTCTGAGGAACAAGATCATGATTCCGTTTTACTGGCTGATTACTTGGATCTTTGGGCGGGATATCTCAAGGTTTTAGGAGGTGAAGTGTAGGAGGGACAAACTCTATGATAGGAACTTTGGATGTATTTGTGGCATAGCATCAACAGGCAGGGATAGACTGGAACAAAGGGTTTGAAAATTGGCATTAAAAGTGTCTTTCTGAAAGATATAGACTCATCAAGGATAGAATGTATGATTATTAACCGTGTTGTTATCTTGAGTCTATTCCCAATGGCCTCCACTGCCAATGTCGCGATCGTTGTGTTGTGCTGCCCCCCATGTCATAATTACTCACCCACTGACATTTTAGTCGCTCAACTTGGCTCAACTCAACTCACTCCACTCTCGATTAACACTCGATCCCTTCAACTGCCTCCAAGGTCTTGATCAAAGATCAAACTATATACCTTTTTACAGGTGTTTGTCCAAAAAAAAAAGTAATCTTCACTTATATCTAATCTTATCAATCTCGAGATCCATGCTAACCCCGCCCTGACTCACTCAAAACCATGGCCAAACCGTCCGTCAACTACGGCCTCTACCTCGTCACCGACTCGACCCCCGCCATCCTCGGCGACGGGGACCTCGAGCAGGTCGTCGAGGCCGCGCTGAGGGGCGGCGTCACCGTCCTCCAGTACCGCGACAAGCACAGCGAGCGTGCCGTGGCAGTCGAGACGGCAAAGAAGCTGCACGCCGTGTCGCAGCGGTACAACGTTCCCTTGCTCATCAATGACCGCGTGGATGTTGCTGTCGAGGTTGGCTGTGAGGGCGTTCATATTGGACAGGATGATATGGGTATGTTCGGAGGTCAAACTTTGTGTGAGATGAGAAAGCTGACTTTGACGACTTTAGCCTTTGAGGAGGCTCGGAACCTCTTGGGACCTGACAAGATCATCGGCGTCACTGCAAGCTCTGTAGAAGAAGCTCTCAAGGCGTGTGAGTCTGGCGCCGACTATCTCGGTCTCGGAACCGTCTATTCAACCCAGACGTAAGAAACCAAACATCACCTCACCGCCACCAACTAACCCCCCCTATTCCAGCAAGAAGGACACAAAGTCCATCATCGGCCCCTCTGGCGTCCGCGAGATCCTCTCCGCCCTCGCGGCCGCCGGCCACGGCGCCATTCCCACCGTCTGTATCGGCGGCGTCAACGGCTCCAACGCCGGCACCGTCCTCACCGCCGCCCGCTCCCCAACCAAGGCCCTCGACGGTGTTGCCGTCGTGAGCGCCATCATCGCCGCTCCCGATCCGGCTGCCGCCTCGCGTGACCTCCTCAGCCAGGTCATCACCGCCAAGATCCCTGAAGTCGTCGGTGCTGTAGCTGATAGCACTCCCCTGACGCACAACATGACCAACCTGGTACATCTCTCACCTTGACACACAGACGTGTTCAAAGCTGACAAGTTCCAGGTGGTCCAGAACTTTGCCGCCAACGTTGCCCTCTGCGTCGGTGCCTCCCCCATCATGGCAAACTACGCAGAAGAGGCGGCCGACCTGGCCAAGCTGGGCGGCGCCCTCGTCGTCAACATGGGCACCGTGACCCCTGACGGCCTCAAGAACTATATCCAGGCCATCAAGGCCTACAACGATGCGGGTCGGCCTATAGTCCTGGACCCAGTTGGGTAGGTTCAAACTCTTGTTGATGATGACAAGATGCTGACCCTCTCAGCGCCGGCGCAACCTCTGTCCGTCGCAACGCCGTCAAGTCCCTCCTCGACGCAGGCCATTTCGCCGTCATCAAGGGCAACGAGGGCGAGATCCAGACCGTTGCAGGAGCTACAATCACCCAGCGTGGCGTAGACTCTACCTCATCCTTGACTCTTGCACAGAAGGCCTCCCTTGTGCGTTCCATCGCCCTCAAGCGCCGCAACGTCGTTCTCCTGACAGGCGCCGTCGACCTTGTCAGCGACGGATCCCGCACACTGGCTATTAGCAACGGACATCCTTATCTTGGCGAAGTTACAGGCACGGGATGCACTCTCGGCACCACTGTGAGCGCCATGGTTGCCGCGTACGGAGCCGACCCGCTGCTGGCTGCCGCCGCCGGCACCGTCATGTTCGGGCTTGCGGCCGAGTTCGCCGCCGAGAGAAGCGAGGTCCGCGGTCCGGGGACATTTGTTCCCGCCTTCTTGGACGAGCTGTATGCCATTCGAAAGGCCACTGCCAACGGTGATCTTAGATGGTTGACCATGGCCAAGGTCAAGGCTGTTGAGACCGGGGACATCGAGGCGTAGTTCAACTGAGGAATCGAAAAGTATTAAACTTGGCATATATAAACAATAAAATACACTTGATTATCCCCAAGAGAACCAACCACCCATTCAGCATGTACCAGATAACCTCCTGGACCCCTGAATAGTCCACCCCCTTCCTCATCAACGCCCGCCCAAGTAGTCTCATAATTATATTATTCCAACGCCAGAGAGCGGCTCAGCTCATCCATTCTTTATATGATCGCATCATCTCATTGCATAGACTCATCCAGCACGCCCGGATCCCCCACGATATTCCAAACATTAAACCCCTGCGTGGATCCCTGCCAGAAATCGCTGGAGAAATCACCCATCAAAAGATCCTGGCTAAACTCGACGACCTGAGGGTTCGCAGTCCCGGCTACAAGCCGCTTCAGTTCCACCTTGACCAGGTCCCTCAGCATCTTGAGCTGCCGTAGCAGCCTCTCGAACGGATCCTCGGGGGGCTGCGGCGCCGGAACGCCTGAGGACGTCGCCGTGCCTAGGATGTTGCCCTGCTTGCGCCGCGCGACGATGACCACCAGGTCGCGGACCTGCTGGTCCATCACCTCGGTCATGTCGAGCTCATTGTGAATGCTGGCGAGGTTCCACCCAGGCAGTTGCAGCGTCATGAGCTTGATGCCCGTGATGATGGTGTAGACAAAGTCGGACGCGCTCATGCACAGGAACCTTGGCCTCTCGAGCTCACGATGCGAGAAGCGGAGATCGAAGAAGGACTTGAGCGACCGAAGGCAGGCCCAGAGGAGCTGAAGACGGTCAGTCAGGGGCATGTACGAGGCTGTAGAGTGTTGATCCGAGAGGGCAATCTCGTAGAGGAGGACCTCGGCCACATGGATATGTGACTTGAGATTATCTAACACACATGTGTAAGTGTCTGGTGTGAATGTTGAGGACAAGTTACTAACCATTGCCGGAGAAGCGTGGACCAAGAGAATTCCTGTACTGGTCGAGCTGGTCCTGGAATGAGCGCACCACCATTGTTAAAGGCAGCTTCATAGCATGTTGGCCGATATTTTCGACAGTCATGGTGAGAGAGATGGACTGAGCAAGCTGTTGAATCCTCACCAGCTTCACCAAGTACTCGTCAGACGGATACTGCATGGTTGCCTCGAGCACCTTGCAGCATGTCTCCAGGGAACTAGTGTTCATGAGAACATCCGGTCTCTTGTTTGCCGTAAACACCCTGCAAGAGTAAGCAATCATCCTCAATGCAGCAGGGGGTACTTACAAAGTGTTGAGATAATATGTCCCGGCATATGCTCTCATGTGGTCGAGGTTCCGCTCCATAGCCTCCCCTTGCAAACTAGCATCCTCCTTGAAGGTCAAGTTGACGCACATGGACCGGGCAAGGAAGAGCAGGTTCGTAACCTGCGAGCCCTTGAGTGCATAGTGAAACCTGCGCCAAGGTCAGTCAGTGTTGCTCAACTCGCAATGCGTGCGAGAACCCACCATGCTACCAACATCTGCAGCCCATGCAGCAGATCCAGGCTCTTCAGCCCGTCCACAACCGCTGCCCGGCCAATCTCGGCCAGCAGCTCCTCGCCCAGCTTGACCTGTCTTGCCCCATCGAGGAAGCAACCCACCATCATGATGGCCTTCCACATGAACGGCCGGTTTTCTCGCACCTCGAGCGCCGTGAGGTGCTCCGGCACTCGCACAAAGGGGAACAGGCACGCGTGGATGGTCCTATAGTTTGCCAGCAGCAGCTCGGCCTCGTGTGGCGTAGGCCACCACGAGTCCCATGGGCGCGGCTTGCCTGGATCTGACGCCGGTGGATGGGGGGCATGACTGCCGGCGCTCTGCTTCAGAGGGAAAAGGTGGTTAAAGTCCCAGCTGTCGGTCTTGGTGCAGAGCTCCGACACTGGCTCTGTCTCTGTCTCGGTCTCGGGGGACGGTGTGGGGGACCTGCTCGAAGAGTCGTGCCGCACATGGGACGACAGCTCCTCCAGACGCTTCTCCAGAGCGGCAATCTTTGACAACTTGGGGCTCTTCCGGGGCCGGGGCGGAGCCGGAGTCTGGGACATACATGTCTTGTCCAGCCGGTGACACCTGAGGGTTGGCAATGCGTCTCATGTCAGCGGCCAGATCCAACTTACACACAACAAACCTTGACGGCCTGGCACCTTGGCCAGCCAGGCCAATCATCTAGGCTCACCTGTCGCACTTGAGGCTCCCTTCAGGCCCCGGGACGCATCTGGCCTTCGCCTTGGCGCATGTCGTGCAGGCCTTGGGGCCCTTGTTCTTGGATGGGACAATGCCGGGACTCATCTTGTCATGCCTATTATCCTATCGCTATGACGACAGAACAGTGGTTTGCAAAGGAAACGGAGCAGGAGAGTCGGAGGCATTCTCGACCTCGACAAGGGCTCATGTGCTCAACTGCTCCAGCGGTGGCCTCGGACGCCGTTTGACTTGCTGAAGCCGTCCGAAATGCAAGGGTCCTGGTCCTTGGGAGCGGACACGGAGACCCAAAATTGCGCCGATCCTCCGGCCTGGCCTCCGAGTCACGCCTCCGCTGGAGTCCGGTGAAACGTTTTTCCGCTCGCAAAGAGCCACAACGGAGGGACGGAGGAACGGAGCAAACAGACCCTGTCGGTCCCTAACAGCACAGGCATCACATCCACAAAGCAAACACCACAAGCAGGAACAGGATGGTCAAGAGGGTCAAGAGGGTCAAGAGGGTAAACAATTTCAAGAGGGACAGGCATGCAAGCACATGAGACAAGAGGGTCAAAAATTTGTGTTGGTTCCCCATATGCGCCACATTATGCAGCATGGGGAAAAAAGTATTCAATTCTCATATCCATCCAGTCAGAGCTGGTATAGATTGCAATAGATATCTCTCAAATGGTTGTAGTAGAAAGGAACTTGATTGCTGCTGCGACTCATTCACCAGTCACAGCACGTGCAGGGACATTTATCCCTTTACACTTGGACGGCATTTAAGCAGCCGTGGCAGCCTCGGAAGCCTGCCTCGACTCAAGCTCAAGGAGCGCCTCGGTGATGCCATTGGCCGCGTTGCCAGTGGCCTTGATCTCCTCGGTCGCCTGCTCCACGTTGAGCTGCTTGTCAGTCCAGAGGGGCACCTGAACGTTGCCCTCCTCGCCGACACCGATGAAGCCACCCTCGGCCGCCCAATCAGAGGTTCGCTTAATGTTGAGCCGAGTCCAGATCTCGTCAACAGCCTGGACGAGCTGATCTCGGTACTCCTTGGTGTGTCCAGGGGTAGGAGTGATTCGGAGTCGCTCCTGGCCAACAGGGACAGTGGGGTAGTTGATGGACTGCACATAGATTCGGTAGTCGTTGAGAAGCATGTCGGAAGCCGCCTTGGCAGTCTCCGCGTTTCCAACAAGGATGGGGATGATGTGGGAGGGGTTAGGAATTACGGGGATGTCTCGGGCGTTCATTGCCTCCTTGACAGCCCGAGTGTGCAGCTGCTGGAGTCGTCGGTCACCATCATACTCCATCTGATACTCAATCGAGGTCTTGGCGCCAGCCATGGTCGCAGGAGGCAGCGAAGTGGTGAAGATGAAGCCAGGAGCCAGAGAGCGAATCATGTCAACGAGCTTAGAGCTGCCCGCAATGTATCCACCAACGCAGCCGTACGCCTTGCCCAGAGTGCCAGTAATGATGTCAATGCGGTCCATGATAGTTCCCCGAGGGGCACCCTTGACATGCGCCTCCCAGTCCAGGTGCTCAGCAACACCAGCACCGTGAGGACCATACATGCCGACGGCATGGACTTCATCGAGAAAGGTGATGGCACCGTACTTTTCAGCAAGGTCGCAAATCTCCTCAATTGGACCAATGGAGCCACACATGCTGTACACGGACTCAAAGGCGATGATCTTGGGCACGTGCAGCGGCAGAGACGCAAGCTTTGCCTCGAGGTCCTGGATGTCGTTGTGCTTGAAGACAATCTTCTTGGTTCCAGAGTGGCGGATACCCTGAATCATGGAGGCATGGTTCAGACTATCCGACAGAATCACACAATCGGGCATCTTGCTACCCAGTGTTGCCAAAGTAGCGTCGTTAGCCACATAGCACGAGCTAAACACAAGAGCCGCCTCCTTGGCGTGCAACTTGGCCAGCGTACCCTCGAGCTCGACAGCGTGCCTATTGTGACCGGAGATGTTTCGGGTTCCACCAGCACCAGCACCATATTCCTCGAGGGTTTCATGCATCTTGTTCAAGACATGAGTGTTGCGACCCATGCCCAAGTAGTCGTTTGCGCACCAGACAGTTACTCGATCCTCCTTGTCAGACATATGCGCGCGGGGGAATTCCTTGGCCAGACGGTTGATGTTGTTGAAATAGCGATACGACTTGTCCTTGTGCTTCTTGTCGAGCTCAGCATCGTAGAAGCCTTCATAGTCGAATTTACCGGGAGAGTGGAAGCCGGCGGCGGCAGCGGCAGCGACGGGAGAGGCCAAGGTAGCCTTTCGGTTCGGGTTGGTACCAGGAGGAATGGGGGCTACATTCAGTGTCAGATGAAGATCAATTGAAGCCAGGCAACATGTGATGATGCCAAAATTAGTGGCGTCGAAAACATACCATTGTCGCGACCCTCGAAGAGTGGGCGGTTGACGGCGCGGGCCTCCTTGTTACGGCTGGTGTGAATCTTGGCCTTGCCGGTCTTGGTGTGACCAGAGAAGGCTCGAACCGAGGCAGCGGCGCGGTGCTTGGCCGTCTGGACAGCCATAGCCTTGCCCATGACAGGGCATCGCTGACCGAGCAGCTGGAGCTTGGACATGGTGCCGCCGCAGGGAGAGGCAGCAGCCGTCGAGGGGAGAGTGGCCTGGGGACGGGTCGAGGTGGACAGAGCGCGCAGAGTAGCAGGCGAGGCCGTCTTCAGGAAAGGGCACATGGCCTTGGACTGGCGGAGGACGGCGTCCATGATTGCGAGGATCCGATTATGCTCGTTGATTCAAGTCGAGAGCGTGATGGCTTCGGTGAGTAGAGCGAACCGGAGGGGCAACGGGCGTCGAAGTTGAGGGTGTGTGGAGGGGCAAATGCCAACGAAAAAAAGCGACGAGGGGCTACACTCGGTCGCGCGCAATGAACAAGCGAGACAAAAGCGAAGCAATTGCTCTCTCTTGACAATGTGGAGAGGTTGAGTTGGTTGGATGGAAGAAGAGAGAAAGAGAAGGAGGAAAAAAGGTTGAGGAAAAGGAAGAGCTGAGAAAGATTCAGAGACAGTCGGCGGTTCGGAAAGGGCGTCTCTGACCCATAGAATCCGTCCGTTTCGGTTCCGTCTTTCGCTTCCTTCCGTCTCCAAGCAACTCCACGCTTCTTGCCCCATTCAGGAAAGTCACCGGTGACTTCTCGTCTGCCGGTTGCCGATGCCTCCTTCCCCACCGGCATGTCGCTCGCCCACTCACCTTTCAGCTCAACCGAAGGGGACGCCGAGTGGCCAAGGCGTTGTTGTAGATTGTACCTCTGGCACGTGAAGCATCATTCATCATCAAGGTTATCAATCAGGCAATGACATAAATACCCTCCTCCCAATGCGATAACGGCTATGCAGATTTCATGGCTCTTCCATCTCAAGCCTCGAAAGAACATCTGGTCCACATTTACATCCAGCAGGGTACGGGTTACATGCAGACGCAGCATGTGGAATACAGTACGGTACATCCACATCCATGCCACCATGGACAGGGCCGAGTCAGACTCATCGACACCAACGAGACCTGGGTAAAGAAAATACCTCGCCCATGATTGGCCCAGATTCTTTCTTTTCCGAGAGGGGCCAAAACCGTCGTCTCTTTTTCACACTCCCGACCTCTCCCTCCAATTGGTCCCGGCTGTCGCCGTTGTCATCCAAGGGCGAAATCTCAGTTGGCCATGTGTCACCAGCAGAAAGCGCTTCTTTTCTCAACCAGGCAAATCCTTCCGGCACCGGACACATCTCAAAGTTGACCCAAGAGTTACATAACCTTGGTGCTTCTCGCGCTAGGACCCAAGTTGGAATGCCCTCGGTTTCCCATCTTCTCGTACGATTGCCAAAGTGGATATCAACTACTAAGCCATTCACTATTAGCTCCATTTCCTTCAATCGAGACTTCTCCGAGTTCTTGTCCAACATTCAGACTGAGTCACATTCGCTGCATCATTACCTGACTTCTAGTCTATTCAGCTCAACGAAAAGGCCGTCTTCAACTTCCCGTCCTGTGAGACAACACAACAACAACACATAGGATAGGTAGGTGGCCATCTTCAATTGAGCTGGACTCAAGCGCCTGGAGACCCATGAAATGTCTAGAATCTGACCCAGGCACTATTCCTGCCCCGTAGGCGATCGCCGCCAAGATCCCACAGTCGTATCTCCTGATTCCTCAAAATTCATACCTCCGTACTGTAAACCTTTCCTTCTCGCAGTGTCGCCTTATGCAAGGGCCTCTTGATCGTCTCGCCGCCAAGCAGTGAAGCAGCCTTCCAAATGGGTATCGTTAGGTTCAAATGACACGCCGTAAACGCCTATACATCCCCTCGTGCTCTTCATCCACCCTGCGCATGCGCCTCCCATCAATTCCTTTCATCATGTCCATTATGTTCCCCGCCACGGGTCGACCTGCCCCCCGCGAGGTGTTCCATTCCTAGACACGGTCCGTCGCTCCAATGGTTCTGGTCTTGGGGATCCACGGTTCTGCTCTTCCTCCAATGCTTGGTTAGCCCACTGCGGCAGACGGGATGCCCTGTTCCTCCTATTGTCCATTGCTTCCCGCATTACTTTCATATCATCCCTGGCCAGTGGTCGAGTCTCGCTCCGCTGTAAGCTGTGCCGACGAATGTTCTGTAGGTTCTTGAAACAAAGTCAGCCCGTCTTGTTTCAAAAACAACTGTGTTGGTGCGAGATGGGGTTGCTCCTGTTCTCATACATTTGGATCCGGCGAATTGAATCTCCTGTGCGCCTGGGCGGGGATATCCATTTCCTCAAGCCCGTTGATGGTCTGGATCCGGTTCTCCAGCTCATGCTCTTCGGCCAGAGCCACGTATTCTGCACTTAGATAGCCTGCAACGATGGCAATCCCAAACTTATCATGCGACAGCAGCCCGACAAGGAACTTCCAACGTTGGGTATCGGGCAAGAATCCAAACTTGCCTTCCTTCCGAATCGTGTTCACCCTGTCCGTCAGGGCACTGGCTATCTGCGCTGGGTCCCCTCCCATCCGGGGCACATTGCGCTGTTGCAGCTTTCGGACTGTATTCTGTAGCTGCTTCTCAAATTCCGCCTTGGCTGGGATTTCTGACACGTTGAATAGACCACCTCCCTTAAAGATGCTGCTATGAGGTGCCGGGCGAGGAGATGGTTGAGGGGGCTCCTTTGGTGTCGCCGTCGGTGTTGGAGCTGCCGCAGGAGTCGTGACCAACGTTTGGAGTAGCGCTGGTCGTTGAGTCTCCGCGACGGGCACTCGTGATGGGTGCTCTCCGAAGAAGGTATTCGCCCCGGGCATAGGCATAGGGACTGGTCCCTGCACATGAGTAGGCGGCGTGGGTGGCTGGTCGACCTTGATGAATTCGTCAGCCTCATGATTAATCTTGGGTGTGTAGTATGAACCTACTGTTGTATTTTCTGCCACGGCTGCTCCGTTGCTTCCCTTAAGAGTCCAATCATAGAGATCCGCTGCCGTATGAATGGGTCCGTTTCCGTCGTCTGGAAGATCCGACGCTCCATCAAAAGACCGATGCACTGGCCCCTGATTTGCCATTGACGCATCAGCCATCGCTGATACTTGCTGATTGAGCTCTCCCCGATCAATCTGCAGCTTGAATTGTTCATATCTCTCAGGGTCGGTGGAGCGGAGGTGGTTCATCTGGACCAATTCATCCGCCGTCTTTTGCTCCTCGGCCGTCAGCGTCGTATCCACGTCTTCCCTTTCGAACATGACAGTCTCGACAATGGATAGGATGGCCCTGCCGTTCTTTCGGTAATCGATAAGCTTGTCCAGGATAATATCTTTCCCAAGTGAAGGACTTAGATCAGCTGGCTTCATGTTTTCATTGAGGGGCGCCAAGACAGAGCCTTTGCGTTTTGACCAGCTAATCGGATTCTTCTTGTCAACGACACGAGCTGCCAATTGCTGTTTGAAAACATGCTGGTTGTGGATGATCTGCTCAAAAGTGCCCGCTGTCGTGAGCCAGTACACGAAAACAGGCTTCTTTTGGCCGAGGCGATAAGCACGCCCTATCCCCTGCTGCTCGACGGTCGGGTTCCATTTGATGTCGAAGATGACGACTCTGTTGGCCCCGTGGATGTTGAGACCAACGCCTCCAGCAGTTGTCGATATCAAGTATACCTCTTTGCTGCCCTCATTGAATTGCTTGATCTCCTCCTGACGGGATTCGACTGCCGTGCTTCCATCCAGGCGGCTAATGGTCCTGAGCTGCATCTTACACATATTCTCCAGGTAGTTGAGTGAATCTATAGACTGGCTGAACACGAGTACTTTGTCTCCAACCTTGCGCGCTTCGTCGAGAATGACTGTCAGCAGTTCTGTTTTCCGCGAAAGGGAGATGTCGTTAATATCCGGAACATTGAGCACTTGCAAAGCCTGTGGAATGATCTGCCTGGGAAATGCCGAATCCTCTGGCTCTTTGGTGGGTTCGCCCCTCTCCCTCTTCTTGTCTGCGTCGCGGACTCTCGTTATCTTTTCATTAAAACACCTGGGGTGGCGACAGATCAAACTGAGATTGTTCATGGCGGAGAGAACGCCGGCCTTTGCGTCTCCCAGTCCTGTGATGCCTTGCTGGTAGAGGACGTAGAGCTTTTTCTGGACGTCCCCGGGCGGAACGTAGATGACAAACTCGTATTTGGGCGGCAGGCCATCTTTGAGAGCGGCTGTCGTGCGGCGATGAACCTTGGGTGCGACCAGCTTCTTGAGAGCAGCAAGTTTCGTCAAAGCTCTTCTCTTCTCAATTGGGCCACTGTCGAAATCGAATCCCTGTTCAACCGGCGCGGAGTAGATGGTCTTGAACTCTGCCAACGGACCCAAGAAGTTCGGTGCAACCCAGTTGATCATGGCATAGTACTCGAGCACGCTGTTGTGCAGGGGTGTGCCTGTGAGGGCAATGCGGGCGTTGGTCCTGAACCTGGAGCACGCAATGTGAGTCTTGGTCTCTGGGTTTTTCAAGGCATGTGCCTCGTCCGTGATGACGATACTGGGCTTCTCAACCAAGAGTTCTGATGCCCCGGGGATTTCGAGAAGGATTTTGAACATGTTGTAGCCGGTTACAAGCACGCCCCCTTCTGAAGCCCACGCTTTGACTGTATCAAGCCTGTCATCTCCCTTCAGAGACGCAGTGAGCTTGCGCAGCTTTCCCAAAAGACCTTTCGGGGCCCAAATGAGAAACTCGTCTATCCAGTTGTCTACCAGGGAGGGTGGACAAAGAACCAAAGTCCACCCCTTTCTCAGGTCTGGGGGTATCTGGGCGACCACAGATGAGTCTTTAGACTTTGTCGAGTCAGCCAACGCAACAAGAAAGGTAATGACTTGCATCGTCTTTCCCAGTCCCATCGTGTGAGCCAGCAGACAGCCCTGCCGTGTCTCTGGATCGCGTACGATCTGGTTCCAAAGGAAGCGAACACCATCGACCTGGTGTTCCTTGATGCGAGGGCCGATCGCTTCATTGATGTAGATAAGGCTTTGGTCCTCTTCTTTACTTTCGTTGATGATGATGCGAGATTTGTCGTCTGAAACTACGCCGTGTAATTTGAGGTCCATTCGCAGCTTGTTCCTGCGAGCCTCTTGTTCTTCGACTCTTTGGTGTTCTCGCTCTCTGAGGTCCACTGCCGCCCTGTCTCGAATGATTTCTGGGCGATTCTTCCGTGCCTTTCGGTTCGCCATCGATTCGGCGTCCTCGTCTTCATCCAGGTCGTCTCCCAGGTCATCATCCAGTTCTTCAGCGGCAAGGGCATCAAGGTCGTCATTTCTGTAAATTTGACTGTCCTGGGGGAACTCGGGGAGGACCATCTCAATGAACTTGCAGAAGGAATTGAACCATGTCCCACGTGCCCTCTGAAGCCGCTTGTTCAGTTTCTTAAGCTTGAATTTGATTACTGAATCTTCCGCAACGTTCTGGCACTGGAAGAAGCAGTGGAAGAGCCGGACGAAGTCAAATGAAACAGTCTTGCTGTTTTCAGGAGTCAACTCGTCCTTGCTCCTGATCGGATCGGATACGTAAAACTCAAAGTGCTCCTTCCAAATGACATCGGGCTGCGTCGACTGAATGGGATCAAGGATGCCTCTTCGGCGAGAGTGATCAAGTCTCCAAATCAGACAGATCAACAGCTTCCAGCGATCGCTCTTCTTGACCCATCTCTTGGGTGAAACAGTGCCAATAGTTTGAATGTTCCCAAGTGTCTCAATGGGTGGGGGAACATTATCCTGATTGCCGGAAAGCTGTGTTACCCTTGGTGGCGGCGGAGGAGGAGGAGGAGGAGCCTGAGTGTTCTTTTGAGGACTTGGCGGGCGACTCGCTTCCGACTCGGAAAGGATGGTCAGGTCAATGACATCGGCCTCGTCAAAGGCATGGCCCCCGGGTGTAGGTGCGGCAGAAAGGTCTTGTGTGAGGTCCATATAGTCCGGGGCCACTGGTGACTCTTCTTTCAGAGATTCAGGCCTCAAATCTGGCCCGGCTGGCACGGCCTCCTCTTCCATGCCCATCAGATGATCTGCTGGTGCCAGCTCTTCATTGGGGATTATGAAGTCGTCCTCGTCGGAGCTGGTAAGGATCTCTTCGCCCAACGGAATTTCTGTCTGCTGCACAGCCACCCGTCTGGGTCGAGGAAGTCTGCTTGGCTTGGGAGGTGGGCGAGAGGACGCTAGAACGCCCATCAACCACACGTGGTATGCCTTGTTCTCGATAGTTTGCTGGAGAATCACCGCTTGGTCTCGGATCCGAGCCTCCTTCTTCCACTGCTCCTTCAGAATCTCTGTACAGAACTCTTCTATCTTGTCGTTGGAGTGTTTGGCCTGGATGTGAGCATGGCGGACCTGTTGATTTTTTGTCCCCATACGTCGAGCGTGAATCCACAAGCGGTAGGCTGTTCGCTCATGTTTGGGCAGCTTGGTCTTCTGCCAGGTAGCCTCCATGAGCTGGATGGCCTCATCCAAGATGTCTCTGACTCGCTCGTTCGGGATGAGGGTGGGGAGTGATTCTCTACTCTCAGCCTGCTCATTCTCGAGCGCTTCCGCCTCTATCTCGTTCCAGGTTTCTTCATCAAAATCTTCGTCCATATCTGACCAATGAAGAATAGGGTCGGAGTGGTTGGATCCCTGAGATTCTGGACTGGCTGACCTTGACAAGAGGGTGGGCTCACGACTGTTGCTGATCATGACATGTCTGAGAACACGGGAGACAACATTTCTCAAGCCAGGCGGAGGCTTCGTTGCCGTAGTAGTCGCAAATGTACCGTCCTCATATTCCAAAAGGTTCGAGCTAAGAGGGACCGTGGAATCCTTGATGTCGGCGGTTGAGATTTTGCCCTTTCCGAGATAAGCATATGGGGAAGCCCTTTCCCAGGGGTATCGGTGGGCACCGGCTCGCTCCAACGCCAAGTCAGATTTAGACTCAGAATTAGAATCCGGCTTGACAGAGTAATCAAGGACGTCCGCTGCGGATGGGAGGAAAGCGGGAGCAATGTTGTGTGGCTTGCTATCGAGAAGGGTAGGGACAATTCGACGGCGCTTGACAGATCTATCACCATCGGCATTCTCTCGCGTCGAGGTGGTAGTTTCAATAGTCGCAGGAGGGTCAAGATGCGTTCTAACGACAAGTTGGCCATCCAACTGCGGTGATGACTGCGCCTCGTTCGACGGGCCTTGTTGTACTGAGTTCTCAAATGGATCAGGTCTGGAGGCAGTGCCAATCTGCGCGAAGGCCTCTGGAGCTTGCTCTCCGTTAATCCCGGCCGAGAACGACCCAGAATCCAAGCCCTGGTGGTCTCCGTTTGGCAGAGCTGCACTAGACTTGGGCTGAATCATCCCCTGCGCTGGCTCCTCGGGCTCATCATCCACGTAACCGGATTGCTTCCGAGAGAAGAGCTGAAACCATTGCTGATATGCGCGACTCCTAGACCGAAGGCCAACGATGGCCTCTGCGAGGACAGCCTTGTGGCGGGCGGGCTTGATGCCCAAGCACTCCATCAATTCCTTGCGCGAGAAGGAATGGTCGTAGGTCAACAAGGTTTTCCCGTCAAGCTCGTGCTCTTGAACATGGGCAACCAGAGATGACGGATCGCGCCCCCATGGCCAGTCAGGAGTGGAAAGTTTACGGGCCACAGTGTCGACGTCCCAACGAAAGGGATCTTGGGCCTCGACGCCATCCATTTTGGGGTTGCGCGCGCTCTGAAGAGCGCAATATCTGGTGTTTCTGATTCGCGAGTCAATACAACGTTGGGGTGGGTGGTTGCGATGATGATGAAAAAGAAGAGATGAACAAACAGGGCCAACTCACGGGGGGTACTGGTTAAGAACATGAGCTGGGCTGGGCATAGGCCCAGCGATAGATACTGAGATGTGAGGAAAAGCGCATAGCCACCAGCTAGCTGGCTGCGTGGGTTGGAGAAACTGGGCCTCAAGCTCGTAGGCCAAACAGACGGGACGCTTGTTTGGAGATCTGACAACGAGCCACGATGCGAAATGCGGCCGGCGCACAAGCTCGCAGGCCAAGAGTTGCTACGCCGACGGGCTCTTGCACGTCACTTGATAATGGCTGAAGCTGCGGACGAAGTAAGAGTGAGGATCTGATATATCGCAAAAGTCGAATGATGAGAGCGAATGGCTGCAGCTCTTTTCCCGTCTCAAGCCTCAGTGCCAAGCGCGGCTACTGTTTGACACGGTGCGCCAGAGGTACCGCGAGGAGGGGCGATCCCGTCGGCGGGGCAGCGGGCGTTCACGTGATTTGAAGACCCCGCCAACAGGTACCTATCTTGACGGAGGGTGGGATGGATCAACATTGAGCATTCACATCCATCCATGTTAGCACAGTTGATAGTTAGCTGGAGGCCGTTGTGTGAGGCCAATGGGGGAAAACGCCTTGGCTATGAAACAACTCAGGAGACATACGTCCGGTCAATTGCGGGAAGTAGGATTTACACTAGGGACGCAGCAGTGAGCAACCACCTGGTTGCCCCACCAAGGCGGACCGGTGCGTCTACTTTACGCCCATGGATCTCACTGCTTTCATGCAGCGGTCTTGATGGTTAAAGCACCTAGGCACTTTACGGTTGACATACGCTGGTAAGGATTAAAGCTGACGGCCTGCTGGTTGAAAGCAAAACCTGTCCTGCAGTCAAACTTCGAGCCTGGCCTGCAAGGACAACTTGATACCCCGCGAATGGCAATCAAAGCATACAACTCTCTGGATGACTAGGGTCCAAGGAAGCATTGACCTTCAAATAGATTCATGTCTATTCAAAGATAACCAGATCAAATAGGGGCTAAATAAGCTATAGAGTAAAGTAGCCTCAACATCCACTATAGAGCATGTTACCCACGCGTCTCACAGAAAGTCCTGCTCCAATTGTGTCTAGAAGCACCCACTGAATTATTAAGCCACCCCATCCGGCGCTACCCTTCCCGATCACGCAAAAGAGTACCTACCTACCCCTTCGGCTAGCGGGCCATCGATACACTCTTGAGAAACCTCATCTTATCTTCCTTCGGACCAGAATCTCTCATTAAACACCCCGGAGGTCTCTGGAACAACCTCTACGCTCCCAGTCAACCTCATCTGCCATGGCTTCCCTCACAAGCGGGGCATATCCCCCCACCCTCAAGGCCGAGGAAAAGGAAGCCCTCGTCGAGACCGTCAAGGACTGGTCGATAGGCAATGGCCTCGCAGTCAGGCCTCCGCCTACAGTCATAGCCGCCGAGGCAGATCCCAAAGGCATTGCCGCCGTCAATGTCCCCGTCACACTCTTCCCCAGCCCGTTTCCGAAGCAGTGTTTCGCCCAGGGCAAGGCAGTGCAAAAGACTTACAATGAGCTGTATGCTTCTGTGAGCCGGGATGAGGAGTTTCTGGCCCAGGTCGTCAAAGAGTAGGTGAACATCGTCACCAGCATGTCGCATATTCTGAATTGTTCCAAGGGTTGCAGATGGTGACGAGTTTATTCGCAACCTGTGGGATGTTCACCTCAAGGTCAAGGCTGAGGGATATACCCAGGCAAGTCTCACCCTAGGCCACTTTAACTTCTTCCTAACAAATCCAAAGCCTTTGTCTCTCGGTCTGTTCCGCTCAGACTACATGGTTCATCAAGATACCCATGCTTCTCCCCCCTCGCTGCAAGTAAAGCAGGTCGAGTTCAACACCATTGCCTCTTCGTTTGGTGGACTCTCGACTTATACATCGGGTCTTCACAAGTGCGTGCCTTTACTTCACCCAACATGCAAGTAAATAGCTCCTGACATCGCCAGGTACCTCGCCACAACAGAATACCCTCTTCTGGACAATGCCATTCCCCAAGGCTCGCTGGACCTCCCTGACAACACCAGTACCCGTGGCTTAGCGGCTGGCATCGAAGCAGCCTATAACGCCTATCCCAAGTCTGAGCTCGGCCATCAAAAGTGTGTCATCTTCCTCGTGCAGGATGGAGAGAGAAATATCTTTGATCAGCGTCACTTGGAGTATCAGATTATCAGCTCATCGCCATCCACTCCCGTCTTCAGGTTGCCATACTCCCAAATCCTGAAGCACACTGAAATCGCAAAAACTCCGAAGCGGCAGCTGCTGTATCGCCTTCCTCGAAACCCTTCCAAGGTTTACGAAGTGGCCGTTATCTACATGAGGTCCGGATACGGGCCTTCTGACTACCCAGACCAGCAAGCTTGGGAAGCTAGGTACCATTTGGAGCGATCCAACGCCATCAAGTGTCCTACAGTGTTGACTCAATTGGCTGGAACGAAAAAGGTGCAGCAGATTCTCGCTACACCTCGTCCTGCATCTGCACCATCTGCGCTTGGTCGGTTTATCCGCGACGACACAGATGCTGCCGCCGAGCTGTGGCGAACCTTTACCAACATCTACCCCATGGACACAAGTGACGCCGGTCTTGAGGCTCGCAAGAAGGCTCTTGACCCAGAGGCCTGCCAAGCTTACGTGCTTAAGCCACAGCGTGAGGGAGGCGGCAACAACATCTACCGAGGTTCCATTCCGAGCTTCCTCAAGTCGATTCCCGAGTCTCACTGGGGCTCGTACATTCTGATGGAGCTGATCACCCCTCCTCCGGTCTCCAACATCATCCTCCGCAACGGCAGCCTGGAGCAAGGTGGTGTCATCTGCGAGTTGGGCATTTACGGCACATGTGTCTGGGATCAGAGCTCTGGGAAGATCCATCACAATGAGGAGGCTGGGTACTTGCTACGAACAAAGGGTGACAAGAGTGAAGAGGGTGGCGTCGCGGCTGGCTTTGGGTGCATGGACAGCTGCACTCTGGTGTAAGCTAGTCTCACCTACGTTGGCGATTGCCGTTGGGAATAGATGGTGTAGAGCAAACCATAACTTGGTTGGCCGCGGTTGTCTTCCAAACAATTAGATTTTCAAAACCACACCCTCATGTCTGATTGTTGGTTGGTTTACACAAACAACCATTGTGTTCCACGGCGTACCCATGCCCATCGAGCTTAGCATCGACTGAGGCTGATTTGATGAGAGCGACGAGTACCTCACACAAGGACGAGTTGTAACAAACCGTTGTAAGGATGCCATGCCCGCGGCGAGAGGTCCAAGAGACTGGCCCAGAGAATTATCATGTGGAATGCGAGACCCATTAAAATCGCTCATCAAGCGCACGCTTTACAAATAGGTTTAACAAGTTTATCGTATCGTGGTATCATACAGCCTCTCAGACAGTTGCGTGTAAGCCTCATCGTACATTACAACCCATACAAGACATCCAAAAAGATCGACCATCCGTTACAGAGAGGAGAGAAACATGGGAGGCATTGCGCCGCGTAGTGTACTTGTCCATGCTTAACAAACAAAAGTCCGCCTACTCGCCCTGCTCAGGAGCCTGGGGGCGTCGGAGGACCTCAAGGGCGCCTGGAGCACAGAGTTAGAAAAACGGGCTACCACAAGGGAGAGATCGGGTGACATACGCTGAACAACGCTGAAGCCGGTGCGGGTCTGGCCTTGAGCGTCGGTGTAGGTGTTGACAGAGGCATCGCCCTCGACGTAGACAGAGGTACTGCGATGTCATTGTCAGCATGGCACAGTTCCTCGCGGGTTTCAAAAAAACGCACCCCTTGGGCAAGTTCATGAGGAAGTCGCGGCTGGGGCCCTCCGCAAAGCTGGTGACCTTGAACCAGCTGGTCTTGCGGTTGTCGCGGGGCCCGCTGTTGCTGGCGACGGCGTAGCGGATGATCTCGCGGCCGGTGCTGGTCGAGTGCAGCTCGGGCGTGTCGGCGAGGTTGCCGATGATGGTGATCTTGGCCAGAGGGCGAGGCGAGGTGGTGCTGAAGGCGCGGGCGGCGGATGAGGCCGGGACGACGACGGCGCGGCGGAGGGCGGAGAAGGACATGGTTTCTGCGGGCTTGTTGGAGGTCTTGTCTTGGGACGAGGTGGTTGTGTTGATGGGATTTTTGGCGATATGCTGGAGCGGAGTCGTACTAGGCCAGGTTGATAGCGCTTAGCTGGGGAAGCTTGTCGCGTCGGTGAATTCTGAGATTAGATTAGGGGCTGTCTCAATGCGTGATTTGATTGGCCAAAGCTTGCGACATGCCTTCGGTAGTTGGATATTGCATAGATGACTGGGTAGACGCATGTTATTGAGTATAACGATTTGGGTATAACACCTCACCTCCAGCTCTCCTTGAGCAGTCCATCATGAGCGAGAAACTACGCATCGTGTTCTAAGGCACAGCGCCTGATTCACTCAATCCGGGTGTCATCTGAGTCAGCGACACAAATTCAATATCTCAGCGTAATTCCAATTCCAGCTCCAATTGTCAGAGCCAAGCCTTGTCCATCATCGATAACCTTGTTGTTTCCTCTCCACCTTCGGACGAGATGCCTCAAATCATCACCATAGCCCGCGCCCAAGCAAAAAGTGACAGGCGCACGTTCAAGCCCGGGGCGCAAACTCCGGCGCCTCCTGTTTATTTTTGTAGAGCCTGCATGCACATGCCTGATCGCCAGAGTGCCGTTTTGCCACCATCATCCACCCCCTGGTCGATCGACTTACCGCATTCGTACTTGAATAAGACCTCCAGATCCTCAATAGCCGTGGGCACTGCCCAAACGTCCACTGTCACTCCCGCTCGTATATGACCCGAATGGTTTAGCTTATTGCCGCCTCTAATTCAGGGCCGTGATTGAGATCCATGTCATTTCATCCCAAATGTGGTATCTGAGGCTGCTTTTTATTGAGACGCGCCTCAGCGCGTGCACCTTGCCTGGGATCCGGCCTGCCGGGTCCTGGGCAATAGCAATTGATGCAAGGCGACCGTATAAAGCCAACAAAAGATCTTTCCCTTTTTTAATAGGAGAGGCCCCTGCGTTTCTCGCTTTGATCAACCGTTGAACCAAGACGCAACGGTTTCCAGTCATCTCTGCACATCCTCTCCATCTTTCTTTGCCAACATCACAAGGTATGCTTTGACAAACTTCATTCTTTGACTTTTTTTATGAGAAAGCTTCATATCAATCCTTCGTCATGGCCGGCTCAGACCACTTGTTCGGCCGTGACAGTTCCTGGATCGTTGTGGCCGGCGAAGCTGAAGCCATCACCACTCCCGCTCTCACAGCCAACTTTGTCTGTCGTGTTCTGCTCGCCACTCTCGCAAACATCATCTGCCTCGTCCCCCTGAAGCATCTCTACCGCAACAGCGAGTTCGCAGCCGTCGTATTCATCCTCAACATCGAAGTGACCAACCTCGACACCATCGTCAACGCCCTGATCTGGAGGAACGATGACACCGACAGTTGGTGGCCCGGATACGGCCTCTGCGATCTCAGCCCTTACATTCACAACTTCAACATTGCTCTATTCGTCACTTGTCTGCTCGCTATGATGCGCAACCTTGCCCAGCAAGTCGGTCTCCTGCGAGCCAACCCCCTGACCGTCCGCGAGAGGCGTCGCCGTCACCTCGTTCAGGCACTCATCATATTCCCTCTTCCCATTATTCAGCTTTGCTGGGTTTGGCCACTTACCGCGCAACGATATGTCGTCGGCACTTTGGTGGGATGCAGTTGGGTTGCCTCGCCGTCGTGGCCTTACGTCGTCTTCTTCGTCACTGCCCCTGTGGTCATTGCCATCATGACTTCTGGATACGCAAGTAGGTCTCGCTTCGTTTTATAATACCGACTTGAGATAATTTAACACACAGTCTGCAGTCCTGACTTATATCCGTTTTCGAGAGGTCGCAAGGGCCACTCGTTCAGCTGTAAGCAGCAACCGGCTCACCACTCAGCGGGCTCAACGAACTAAGCGCCGACTCTATCTCATGGTCATCTCTATCCTGGTCCCCTTTCTACCCATCATCATCACTCTCGCCGTGATCAACTTCATGGCTGCCTTCCCCCTCCAACCTTTCGACTACCATCTCATTCATAATCAACCCTTCCCAAACATGTGGTCAAACATCATCTTTCTGCCTTCGAATGGCGTCCCCTTTGTCTACATGAACAGCTGCTACATCACCATCCTTGCGACCATCCCTGTCTTCATCTTCTTTGGCACGACAAAAGATGCCATGAACAGCTATCGCCTCGGCTTGCTCTTCATCGGTCTTGGCTACATCTTCCCCAAGCTTCACCAAGAGTACGATCCTGACAGAGACGGATACGGAAGCAGTTCCGGCAACACTCATCTAATGACGTCCACAGGGGCTTCGAGGTAAATTTCACTTTAATAACAGTAAATGCTCATCACGCAGCGCTGACTGACTGAAGCAGTTCTCCTCCACAGAGCAAGCTCAGAAGCTTTCTGTCCTCTCGACACATTCCCACCCTGAGCACATCATCGGCAGGGAGCTCTCGTCATGCTCCCATGCACTCAATCGACCTCACTCTCGCAGCTCAAGACATCGAACAAGGACCCGAGCCCGTCCAACCCCAGGCACCACGGCCAAATGTATGTGAGGTTTCCTATCCTCCGCCCCAGGCCCCGTCTCCCACCGCACTCAACAGGGCACCAGAGCCCATCACCTCTCCGGCGCCCAACCCCTTCCTCTTCCGCACCCGTTTCGATTTTCCCACGATGCCACTATCATCCATTCCCTCCTTCAGTTTCGGGAGAAAGAAGAACAAGCATCCTCAACTCGAACGAGGCTTCCCTCTCGAGTCTCTACCCTCTGTGGTCAACAACTCTCATTGGGATACGACCGACCTCTCTACGGAACCCTCTCATATCCAGATACGCGCGTGGTCCGATGACCAAACCCAGCTATCTGTGTCTACCCCCGAGACAAGTCTACTTGTTTCATCGACGTCTGGACAGTCTGTCACCGTCGAGACCATGCTAGCACAAACATACCGACAGTAGGAAAGCAAGTATGGTTGGGCTACGTAACCACCAACATCAACTACCCAGGTCACCAGAGGCACAACATACCGCAGCTTGATTCGATAGTCCTTTTATTTGCTTATTGTGTTTAATATGCCATCATACCCCTCCATGCGAGCTTAGCATCATTGCAGGCGACGGCGTCGGCGTTCACAGGATTCAGTCTTGAGTCTAGGATTCGGAAGATAGTTCAAGCACTTTCACAAGTCACAAGACACATTTGTTCCATGAGAAGAAGAGCCATATTTGTGAATAATCCATAACTTTGTGATTCTGCCAAAGCCACCATGTCCTAGCAAGACACCTGGCCATCACCGTGTCCCCCAACCAGGAAGACCAGAACCATTAGAATTAGAACCCGCCAAATTAACGCCGGCGATGCGCTACAGTGACACACACGCACACCCTCTATATAATATACCTGTATACCTGAACCTCCGCCAACCCGAGTGTCGTTTTTGATCTTGAAACGTTGACCAATCCCGCTTTTTTCAAAATCCCTGACATGAAATCCCCTGGTATCAATAATGCGTCAAAGTGACAAAATGTTGAAAAGATGGTATAAAATGTAACGTGAAAATGAATGTGAGTTGATTTCTCTGATCGTTTCAGAGAAATGTGCTCTGGCTGTTACCAGAGAGTTGGTGTAAAGACCTCATCATTTGTCCTTGGCGTTTCGCTGCATCTTTCGCATGGCTTCACGGTGTATCCCGAGAAGATCACCACTTCGCATGCGCTCGTCAAAGGCTCGATCATTCCACTCCTTCTCTCGCTGCTCCATCTCACGTCGCTGAACTTCAGCCTCCTTTTGGCTCATGAGAATGTTGCGGCTCATCTCGACGTTGCGCTGAACCTCGGTTTCCCTGCCGGCAAGGAGCGACATCGGCGTGAATGGGGTCTCGCGTCCTGAGCTATTGACAACTGGGGCGCCTGCAAGACGGTCCTGGCGGACACTCTCTCGGAAGTTAGCCATACGGGCCTCGCGCTCAGCAGCAGTAGGGAGTGTGGACACGCGCTTGGGCTGGTGAGAGTCAAAGGGCGCTTCTGAGCTGTTGACACCAATACCGCCACTGCCACTTCCACCGCTAAGGCGCTGCAACGAAGGTGTAGAGGCTGAAGGGTTCAAGCTGCTCTGGCGCATGAGTTGCTTTCGCTGGCTCAGAGGTAGATCATCTACATCTGCGCCAACGCCGGCAGCGTACATGGCATAGTTGTGGAGAGAACCCGCATCGCTGGAAGCTCTGTACGGGTTGTTCAAGCTAACTTCGGATGGGTTTGCCAGGAGGTTCCCTTGAGACTTGTTGCGGAGGTACATCTCACGCTGGCCGAGCAGAGTCTGGGGGCTCGAGTACGAGACGAGACCTGGAGTGGATGAACGGTGGGCATCTGGCATGGGAGCCGGGCTAAGGGAATGGGATCGCACAGCCTGTCCCTCAGGGATGGGAGGAGTCAGACTAGGAGCATCACGCTCCTCGGCAATGGGCTCAATGCCATTCGAGGTTCGACGCAAGCCCATGGAGGCAGATCGAGGCACGCCGGCACTGGTAGGCGTCGTGCCTGGGCTGCGGTTTTGTCCCTCACCGTTAAGGATAGCGAGGGCGGCAGGGACATTTTGCCTCACACTGCGTCGAGAGGCAGAATGAGACATGTTGGAGAGCTGAGAGTCGGATCGTGCGATAGCAGGTGCCGGCGTTCCCTCGTGAGCTGACTTTTGCAGCTCATTGACATGAACAGGAGCGGGCGTTTCGATAGTCGGCACAGCAGGGCTTCGAGGAACGTCGATGTGAATCTCGTCAGGCTCTGGGGCGTCAGCGTTGCTCAAGTGCTTAGCCCATTCGTTAGTTCGATAGGACAAGGCGACTTTAGACAATGACCTGGGCAGGCGATCCTTGGTCAAGCTGACACGGGTCGAGGAACCGGATGTTGCGGACTTCGCCTTGTCAAGGGCTTCGGAAGCCTGCTCCTCCGTATGCTCGGCCCCAGTAGGCTTAGCAGCACTGCTGTGAGTGTCGACCTCAAGGAACTTGGTCTGATGGCTCGGGGTCGGGCTCAACTTGCTATGATCATCCTTTCCGGAGAGCTCGGCGTTGATCTCAATGCTCTTGGGCGGTTCAGTACCGGGCAGCGAGCGGCGGTCGCCAGCACTCAGACTCTCGTCATCGACTGTCGCCGCGACCGAGCCATCATCATCGCGAGGTCGAGAACGTGGGATCACAAGATCCTCGGTGCTTCCACTGTGACCGTGGCCGTGTTCATGGTCTTCACCAAGGACACGGCTAGATCGATGCGAGATGTTTCCCAGCAACTCCATCGATCCACGAGAAAGGCGAGATAGTCTCTTAGCAAGTGACTGACGGTGACCAGGAGTGGGGGGCTCAGCATCTTCGTCATCGGCAAAGGTTGCGACTGAGGATCGTTCGGCATCGGAGATAGCATCATCGTCATCGGCGGCAACGGGAATCGTGAACGGAAGAGGGATGACTTGGGGAGCGGGAGACCTAGGAGCCGATGAGGATTGAGATACGCGCCTGTCGACAGACTCGTTGGCAACTGAGAGGGTATCGTGGTGTGCGGTAGGAGCCTTCTCATCAACCTGGCTGAGAGGTCGAGCAATATCATCAGAGGCAACGCGAACCGTCACTCTGCCGTCCATGTCTTGTTCCGAGGACATCAAGCTGACGGGGGCTGGCTTCTTCGGCGGTTCTGGATCTGTCATGGTCGTCATTTCAATAACCTCGACGATTGAAGCGGACTGTCTCTTTGAAGAGTCGGTCTGGCTGTCGCGGTGCTTCTTCTCTGTTGAGATCTCGCCATCATCTGAAGTACGCGAGGCTGTTGAGCTTCCGACATCGCCATCTCCATAAACTCTCTCCCATTGACGTCGTTCTCGAGCGTTGGCCTCTTCAATGTTTCGGCCGACATTTTCCTCCTCTTCCCGGAGGTTTCGCTGACCCTCAGCCTCCTCCTCTGCCTTCTTCTCGCGCTTTTCTCGCACAACCTTCCACAGCCTAATTTGGGAAACAATACCGAAGAGGAAGATGATGATGATTGCTGCCGTCTCCACTCGAATGCCCTTGGTGACCGGGTAAGTATCAGCACCGAGCGGGAAAAGGTCATCGTTCAAATCCCAAACGTAAGCCCAGAACTCCTTGAGTCCGGCCCTGCTGAAGGCATCGATACCTATCACAGTGACTGTGGCACCGGAAAAAGAGATCATGAGAATCAAAGCCCAGTCTCGAGTGTAGTGGCTGAAGTAGAAGATGAAGCCACCCAAAGTGAAACAGGCGATAAAAATAGCCTTAGATGCAACAGGTCCGAGCAATCCGCCAGGAACCAGGCACAGGAGCCACATACTAACGCAGAAGCCACCCAATGCGCAGCCAAGCCCTTCCGTGATTTCTCGAAAGAACATGGAAGCCGCACCAAGAAGGCATCCGGAGAGCACGACGGCAACCACATAACCTCCCTGTAGGCCATCGCTCACTTCGGGTTTCATAACGTAGACGATAAGCACGGTAACGCCCAATGCGGCAGAAAACGCGGTCGAAAAGAAGGTGTGAACCATTCGGTTCCTGATACCAACCAGGGCATGCGTGATGCCGGTCAGGAGCAGGATGGTGCCAGCAACGCCCCAGCCAGGAGTGAGCACCGGCGTAATAGGCAGTTGACCAGCAGGGATTGTGGCTATCGGCTTTGTCAGTCAGATACTTGAGAAGTTGTTGTCTAAAATTACCATTGTAGAGCGTCGAGTTGAAACCGTCGTCTTCTTCGATGACTCCGCTTGTTGATGTAGGGTCGGCAGTCTCAGTTTCAGTTCCCTCACTTTCGGTGGCGGTAACTGAAACGGACTCGGTCTTGGACTCGGCTTCGGCTGATGTGGTTTCTCGAGCCTCAGTCTTCTTGACAGAAGCTTCCGTCGTCTTGCTGGCCTGTTCGGTCTCTCGTGCTTTTCCGTCGGACTCGATAGCTGTTGTCTTTTGTGGTTGCTCATCATCCTGTCGTGGAGCCAATCTGAAGATCTCGCCACTGACTTGCTGTATTACCAAGAGCAGGCAGAGCAGCGTCCATAACCGAGACCAGCGGAAGAACATTGTGGTTCGAAAGTTGAAGTTGACGGGCGAGTGGTTGACGATTTAGTATCGAGAGCTCCTAATGGTAGTGTTGAAGGGCCTGCTGAGCATCGTTGAAATCCAAACCGGCAGAATATCCCAAGCAACGCGTATTTGCTATGAACGAAAGAAAGCTGAGAGGAAAAGACGCGGAGTGCAGGTGCTCAATGGCAGGCAACCTCCGTGGGGGGGTTGCAAGAAGCAACTCTAATAGCTTGATAGCTCTGGCTTCGGAAATGTACGAATGCGGCGGGTCGTGAAACAAGGCGATCAAAGCCGATCAATGGCGGGGGACTCGGAGACGGCAAGAGGAAATACAAGACGGGAGAGAGAGAGACAAGGGGGGATTCGATGGTAGAGAGTCGTCGACGATCAGCAGCACAGCGCGGGATGTCGGTCGGTGGAACAAGGCAAACCCGGGCCAACAGGTAACAATGGAGGCTACCAAAGGCGATGAGCACTACCGCGAGGCAAAAGGAGCACGGAGAAAGAGCGGGAGGGGAGAGGGCCTAGAAGAGGGTATCCTGAAGGGTGTGGGATCATAGTTATCATCCATCGGTGCCGGATGTGCAGCGATGTGTAATTTTAGCTTCCTTCGAAGATCTGGTGGTGGGCTTGTTGGAGGAGTCGACGGCTCACGATGGACGGTCACAGCCCACTTACCTGGCGCGCTGGAGACGCGGAGAACGACTGGGAATACCCTGGCAAGCCGCGGCCATGGTTGGCAGCGAGTGGATGAAGCGACAGCACATGGCGCGGGCTGCGAGAGCTGCCTCCCAGGGCCAATTTCCCCAGGGCCTCCTGTGACGCCGTGGTGTCGTGATGGCCGAGACGAACGACTTACAGAGAGACGACCCAGAGGCGGGCCAGCCGGAGCTACATGGTACGTACCGCCTTCCCGGTGCTTGGCCCTGCACGCCCTGCACCTTCCACTTCTCAGGTTGACCGATTCGGGAATAGCAGGTGGGGTGCCTCACCCCAGGCACATCCCGGACCACCCCTCTCCCATCTAAAGGGCAGCCAATCGTCATCGAGATGTACCTGTCGACTCTACGTTCAGGTACACGTCCATCCCAGCCTGGTCTGGACGGGAGCGCGCCCGCGCCAGGGCCAGCCATCCCGTCATGGATGGATGGACGGATGGACATGGGATGGCACGGCAATGGCATGGTCCATAGCGCAATTGGCCAGCATGGGCAGCTGAGAGAAAACGGCCGGGGGCTAAAGAGAAATTTTCTCTAGCTAGCGAGCGCCTCTTTTCCACCGAATGGGCTTTCTATTTTCCAAGGCTTCCTCCTCGACAGACGCTTCGCCGCATCCCATTCTGGCTGAGACGAGACGCATAATCCCACGGCCCTGCCATTAAGGATGTTTCGCCCAAACTCTCTCCACTCTCGCCAACCCAGACAGAACCTGAACCTGCTCCTCAAGATTGCACCTCGCAGGGATCATGCTGAGCGGCTGATTTAGAGTGGGCTCCAGCCGAACAGCGCCTGAGGCGAGTCTGAGAGCCTGCAGACTCTGCTCACAGCGGCCCCAATGCCCCATCCGCATCCCTGTGAAATCCCTCTGCATCCTGGTAGGGCGAGCGCGGCAGGCCTCGATGTCCTCCGCCCGAGCAGCCTCTCTCTCTGCCTTGAGAGATCACCAGTCTCCCGTTGATGGACCCCTGGCCTAGGCCTAGCGAACAGCTCAGAAGGGACCCTTGCTGCGGCCAGAGGAAACGCGCCCGAACGGCAGAGCCTGGTCATGCCCTGCCTGTCACTGGGCGTTCAGCCCTCCTGCGAATGGGATCCTATCCTGGAGGCGGATGAGCCAGGTCGAACAGCCAAGGACGCACGCTTGCTGGGAAGCCACTGCGGGCTGCGCTGTGTTCAGCCGCTGCCATCGTCACACGTAGCCAACGTGCCCGTGCCGGTGGGTTGGAGGGAGCACGGCAATGCATCGTCACCACTTCTGCGACGCCATCGCATTTGCTGATAGGCCAATCCATGGATTAGTCGAGGTGGTATTACACCTCAGACACCACTCTTACACAAGAGGGTTCTGCCGGCGACGAGGATTCTTTCCCTGCTCAGCTGCGCCTCGACCGCCTCTATTGATGCTGTGCTGGACGACACGACAGCTAGAGCTATATCTCAGTGTGATATCACACAGCCAGAAAAAGTCTTACATGACACGCGGCGGCTTGCGGCTCACCGACAAAGCACATCCCACTTCCCGCCTCTCTAGGGGGCACAATGGCTTGTCTTGTCCAGCCATCCGTCCCTTTCAGGCGGCCCAGATTCATCCGTTGTCTGAAATCTCAGTCAACGACAAACCACTCGGTGCTCGGAACTCAGTCGTCTCACAGTCATTCGTCCCACCTTCTAATTTAAAATTCATGCCGCTCTACTCACGGTTCACCAACTCAGGGTTCCGGGGTTCTGGCTGGACGAAGGATCCTCCTAGGCCCAAGCTTGAATCTCTATCGTTCTGGAACTCGACCAACAGTGGTTTCGCCTCCTGACCTGACCAGAAGCGAAAATGGTCTCCCTCCACTTTTTACCTCTCCTGTCGGACTCCCCACTGTCGTTATGAGTTCAACGGATCATGAGTGAATAGGCAAATCAAAGCATGGGCCTGCAGGCGGCCGGGGATTTCTCTGTGAGTGCCCGCCATGTCTTGCAGTTTCTGTTTCTCCTTGGTGCCCGCATATGTGTTAAGGTAGAACAAAGCAAGGGCCTCGCTTGTGAGTGACTTGCTTGCTCCTTTTTCCTCGACTCTCTTGTTGGTTGATAATCCCTTGTTGTTTTCTACCACCCCTCCCACACTAGCTCAGCCAGTCCGCGTGGCTACCTAATCGATCTGGTTCTGCAATCGCCCGTGCCGTCCACAGTTTCCGCTCTAGAACCAAAACCACGATCCGCACCTGCCATTTGGTTTCGAATCACAATTCCAGGCACCAAAGACTGCAGGTGCTTCTGAGCATCCAACATCCTGCATCTGCCGTTGCACCTTGACATCCATTATTTCCCTTCAGCTCGTAACCTCGTGCTTCGACCTCTGTCGGTCCCTCATTCGATTGTTTGTCGTCTTGTACAACGAGGCTTTCTTTAACACTCAACGGCCGCGCATGGGCCGTCAACGGAAGCCATTATCCCGTTGCACGACAGGCCGGGATCAGCAAATCCTGTCCCGCGGATGCGACGCCAACAACATCATGTCATGCCATGCACTACAGCGCCCATGTTTAGCCACGGTCAGCAAGCCAGCCAGCCAGGCACTTGAGCGTCCGTTGGCCATTGCCCAGGCTGGCTCTCCAGCTCATTAAACAGCCCGCTCCGCACGAGTCCCCGAATGCCGACCAACACTCCGCTCGTGGAGGACACCAGAAGAAAGACTGATGCCGCGTTCAGACGTTAGAGGGACTCTCACTAACCAAAGGCCCACGGTTCACGACGACATCCGCCATGTGCCCGGCGTCATCATCCATTTCATGATCCGCAGAAGCATCCACCACAGCTGCCAAGTTGCCGCGCCGTACCAAGAGGTACCAGGCGCTACTTGAGAGCTTTGTCCTTTAGCTTCTTAAGATGCGCTACCGGCCGCCGGTGCAGCCTCACCGACGCGTGCTGAGATTAAAGGGTCCCACCTTTTTGTTTCCAACGACGCGCCTTTGCAGTTTGGCCGACAAGAGCCTTGTGGAGGGTCAGCTTTGGATTCAGCGCCCATCCCATCCTCTTTGGGTAATTATCCCATGCGACATCTCATCCTGTCCCATCACTTCCAGCTCGTCCCTTCTCGCCTATCTCGTCACGGGAAGATCACCAGCCCAAAAAAAGACGCGCACCCCCTGTCAACCTTGCCTCCCTCCTTCGGACGAAGAAAAAGCAGCCATGTGTGCGCCATCTTACTCGCCTGAACAACAATCACACGCAATTGTGTTTTCGATGAATGTTTTGATTAATGCACATGGACCAGCCAACCCTGTCAGGCTGCGCCCCCAGGCAGGATATCGGCTCGGGTTGTGCCTATAGGGACAACTTGTGATTTGCATGTCTGAGTTTGCAATATTTCGCGCTGCCATGATCGCAGTCTCTCATTGCTGCATACATCATCCGGTACAGCGGGGTGGACGGGGATATTAGATGATGGAGCAGTGTCCACCATGTGTATCACCCAGGCTGTCCTGGTTGAGCCCCATTATTGATGGTATCAAATCACCTCAGGACTTCGGCAGCTGGGTCGCACCCATACGAAATCCGAGGCGCCCGTCATACCTTCGTCATCTCACAGAGTGAACACCATCATGCACAGGATTATTGTGTTGGTGTGTTTTGGCTCCTGGCAAGTCACCCTCGGATAGGTGTTGCAACTATGTCAGACCTTTGCCCTCTCCTGCACTACCAAACCTCCGGCCGTCCTGGTCCTGAACAACGGAAAATGCGATCCTCATCCACGTGCTCTAGATGACCTCACCGAGCAAGGGTGACGCGATCGGGATCGAGGCAGTTTATTGATTCAAAGCTTGTTAGCGTGTTGGCTATGTTGGGCTACTGCGGAACAGCGTGGCAGAGCATCTGAGGTAGCACTCGGCCGTGGGCGCGGGAAAGTCAATTCCCACCTCCCACCTCCACCAACTCAATCCTTCGCTTCAGGACACATCCTCGACCCGGTAAAGCCCTAAGCGAAGGTCAACCGTCAGCCCAAAAGTCAGAATCAAGGCTTTTAAGCCTCGCTAGTGGTCACGGCTGGCCTGGCTGGCGCAAGCCCGGCGCTAGATTCAACCTGAGACAAGGTCGCAACTCTAGGCAAAACATGGCCGACAACACACCACAAGGTCGGTTCTTATTCAGCCGGAGGCGTACCGGTGCAAGATCGGGGGCTCATATTTCTCGATTCATCTTGTGTTGATTGTTTTGATTCCAATTCGGTCTTGCCATTGGCACAAGGTTTGATCCATCTGGGCCTGAGGGTTTACCTTTCGGACCTTTCATCCTGGGCATCTTGGGTATGGCTAGCTCAATCGCCGAGCGTCCCTTCTGAGCTTCCATGAGAACCGAGTTGGGCGACCACATTAATTGCACTATCTGGTCAACGTGTACTGTGCAGTCCAATGTAAACAATTTCCCAAGGTAGGTCTTCCAAAGGTAGGTAGGTGTAGCAGAGCGAAACACTGCCATCTCCCCGACCACATCGAGGTCTAGGGTTTCCAGGTGTCTTATAAGAACAAGCTACCATGTTGGTTAGGATACAAAGGAATATTATTATTATTAAAGACTGTTCAACCTTACGAGGTGGCACGAATTAATTATCGCTTAGACACTCGACTTGGTACTCGATCCCCATTATACCTGGGCTGCATGCCTGCTTTGCCATTTCGGCCACGGGATGATTTAAACGTGGGTTCTTTTCTCTTACTCTTGCTAGTCAATGCCAAGAGTGTGCTGAGAGGTAGCAGTAGGATTCTCAAAAGAGCTTTGAAAGGGAGAAGAACGAGGGCTGTAAGTGACTCGATGGCCCATAGGAAGATGTTCTTGTGTGATGCACTGTTCTTTGCAGCACTCGCAGCCAAGGCGATGGCGTCGTCGAGTTTTGATTCGACGGTGGCGAATCTTGACTCTGTTTGAAACTGAAGAAGGGTTGCCTTCTTCTCATAACGCCGCACAGCCCGGTTTAAGGCATCGAGCTCAGGCTGGATGGCATTCCGCACATCGCGTGCCACGGCATTGTCCTGCTGCTTCGACCTGGAAGACTCCTGCTTGCTCCCCTGGGCAGAGATGATGTCCTCAGTCGTGATGCGGCACTCGAGTCGTTCTAAGCGTGCGAGGACCGCTTCCAACTGTTCCGCGTTGCGAGCTGACTGGATGCCGGAGGGGCTGCCCTGGACGACCCGCTGTAGGTGAAGGGTCCGTGACTGGAGCAGCTTGATCATGTGGGAGAGAACCCGGAGCTCCGACACGAGAAGGAAGATGGTCAGGTTATAGTTGGAGACAAGACCCTCTGATGGGCGGCTGAGCTGAGATCGGATGGCATGTAAGAGGTAGGCACCGATGAGCGGAAGGGCGAAGCATGATGCCAGCGCGATAATCTCGTAGACGTATAACTCAGCCAGAGCTGATTGCTGCTGAGTTGTGGGATGTCTTTCATGCAGGTCCTCGTGGGGTTCCGACTGTGTTTCTTCCTCCTCGGGAACATGATCCAGTGGCGAGGAGTGCGCTGGCATCTGAAGACTCGAGTCGAGGTCGCTATCGTCCTCGATGACACTCTCAGCCGTTGCCTCGTGCTGTATCCTCACCTCCTGCGCCGAATGGTACCATGCCCTATCCACAACAAGTGAGCATATACCCTTGGGGTAGATGAAAGCCAACTCACCATGGCTGCGTGACAGACCAGTGGAGGAAGACACCAGCCAGACCCAGCAGCATGACATCTGTGACGACAGCGCTTCCATTCTTGAACAGGACACCCGCGAGAGCTGGCAAAAGAGCAAAGGCCAGTGACAGGGATGCCAGCGATGAAGAGTCCCCCGGGGAAGAGAAGGTGTCGGCGCTACCGGGACCTCTGGGCTGCGGGTTCAGTATGTCGCGAGCCTCACTGAGGCTGTACTCTGAAAAGTTGGAGCTCCGGCGCGGCGGCATCGTGTCCATGGCAGGGGACGACGAGGTCGGAGCCCTCCGGGCAGCAACGGCGGCGTCCTCGGCGGCGGAGACGGTCATGGCGCGTCGGAGCCCGTGGCCGGAGGGCGGGGCCGCGCTGACGGCGGAGCTTACGCCAGTACCAGGCCTCCATCCGTTGGTCGACGTCGTATTCTCGTCCGTCATGGCCGCGGTACGCTGCGGGTGTTGGGGCCTGCTACTACCGTACCGTATAAATTCGGGAAAGATGACAATAGGTAAGGGAATGGAGGGGGGGGTAGATTTGGGGTTGGAAGAGAAAGGCGGAGAGGTCACGCGACATGGAAAAGGTGAGGGAGAGGGAGCTTAGGTTTGTGCGACAGAGATGCAGAAGATGGAATGCGGTGGCGAGAGAATCGCTTCTTTCTGTCTGTCTCCGTCCTTGCTGAATAGAGTCAAGATGATTGACGACGTCACCTGCCGCCAGAGCTGAGTAGCGAGAGGTAGAGAGCTCTCCCAAGCTCCAAGACGCTAGACTCACGACGCATGCGGAGGAGGTGTCCAGCTGAGAAAGAGGAAAAGCGGCACGACGCCAAAATAGGTAGTCGGCTTTCTTTTCTCTCTCTCCCCACGGCACTTGGCCTTGCTGGCAAATCTGATTTGACAGCTTCCCCATGTCTCGATTCGGGTCCCGAGCCTCGCCGATCATCATGCAAGGGAAAGGGTGAGGGGTCGCAATTGGCATGTACAAAAAGACGGCTTGAGCCGCGGCAGAGCGATGTGGCTTCGCCAGAAAGGTGATGAGGCTTGGTGTGTTGCAGAAGAAGAAGAATATGGCTGCTTACACCCCGAATGAAGAGCCAAGAAATGGCACATGAGAAAGGTGCCATGCAACGCAACACGCAGATGCAACCTATACTGATCAGGTTCGATAAAAGCCCCCAAGTTTCCATTTCAGGAACACTCGAGATCTCCTCGTCCATCCCATCATGTGATAATCACAACGGATACTCTGCATTCCGAGCCTGACATCTCCCCCTCAAACGTCTTAAACAACCGAGACATAGCCTTCCCCGTGTGACGTCAGCGTCCGGTCGGCGCTGGGTCAGGGGCTGCTGTCTGAGTGTTGCTCGATGTGGCTGTCGTGAATCAGCCTACCCCGTCTTCAAAGAGTCTGAGCGTAGCAACTACCACCCCAAGAACATCATGATCGAACGGTCTTTAGGGGTTGACGGGGAGGATCCCATGTCGTCGCCGTGTCAGGTGCGCGAGAAATTCAAGAAGAAAAGTCTCCTTAAGGCTACAGACTCTCCTCTTTGCGGCACAGAGAGGATAGGTTAGAAGTTCATCCCAACTCAGACAGGGGCAGAGTCAGGAGGAATTTTCTATGTCAAAGCATCCATCCATCGGGCATATCCATAACCCCCCACCAGTTATCGATAATCTGCTGTGCATCTTATATTACATTTTATGCAGGGCGACGCAGGAACAGGGATAATCAGGACAGATTTTGAGGCCTTCACCGCTTGACAAGGAGTTGTCGACCAGCAGTTTCTTGGAAATACATCAAGAAAAGACTCTCATCATCTTCATCCTCCCGTCTTAGCAAGCTCAAAGGGACGCGGCTCGAAATGAAGCCCGCCATGGCGTCATTGGAGACACCCGAGCATCCCTTGATACGCAGGATCTATGGGACCGCCGACCCCCTGTCGGGAAGCCGGTCGCCTGTCAAACCCAAGAGGACGGGGCCCCTTGTTTGAAAGATTGGGTGGGTGGATGGATGGAGATATGGTGTCGGGTAACAAACGAACAGACCGCGCGTAGCCAGCGCATACATACGTAGGCAGCTTGGGTTAATTTACTTGCGAGGGAAAAGAGACGGGAGTAAAAAGGAGAGGGAGGGGTTGTGCGCATGACGAGGGTTTTGGGATGAGACTTGGCCTAGTGCCCGATTTATTAAAAGGTGTTGGTCTCGCCCCGTGTCTTCAGTTGTTCCTAGAGAGAAGAGAAGAGAAGATTCGCGAGGGCCTCAATTCAACATCACCAATCTCAAGTCAGATACTATTACCGGCAGGGTATGATCGCTATTGCCGTGCACCGCTAACTATTATCATCGCCAAAGTTAATACCTGGGCGAGCGCAGATTACCGGCCGTTGACATTTGATGCAATATCCGAGGGTCACCACCAAGCAAGAGAAAAAAAAAAAGAAACAATATCCCCAAAAGGCCAGGGAAGAGCTCATCCCCCGTCAGTCATTTCTTGACTGGAAAACGCTGGATATCAGTGACTTGCCCATGTTGCAAGGAGACAATCCTGGCGTTCCAATTGCACCCCCAACCATCTTGTTCTTCAAGGCCAGGCATCCCGCCCCTTGGAGCGTTCTTTTTTTTTTCTCTACACACTCAATTTCCCCAGATCGACAACGAATTTCTTATGAAAGGCGGGCTCGCGGTAGCCGAACCCACCTACGGAGCACACTCGCTGCATTAGAGTGTCTCTCGCTGAGGATGCTGGCTTCCAGGGCGTCCTTCAGCAGCAGCGCATCATTGCCCTGGTCGTCGCCGTCTCCCCCAGCCTCCTTCCCCACCTCTGATTGGCTGGCCCGCCGCGGCCTTCTCCTTGTTTCTTCCTCTCCTTTGATCATCGACGACTTCAACAAAACCTTTGCCTGCAGCTGCCTCGACGAGTCCAGCCACGGCCCAGACGACGACCATCACGAAGACTACGAGGCTGACGATCCCGCTGCTGCTGCTGCCGCAGCCATCACCACCATCCCCGATTCATCGCCAGCTCCTCTTGGCGCAGCCGAGTCAATCCTAGCGACGACAAATCACACTCATCGCATTCCTCCATCCGCGTCACTCTCTGCATCTGCGCCTGCGTCTCCACGGTACCACCAACGCCGGCTCCGTGCGCTGGCAGCTAGCGTCGAGTCTTTTGGACACAACCAACACGATCACGACGACGAGATCATCTCCATCTGCGACCACCGCGATCAAGTCCGCTGCCTCGCCCTCGCTCACGTTCACCTGAGAAGGACGCCGCCATACCTTCCCAGCGCGGTCGTCTCGGCGGCCGTGCCGACATCCTGCTTCCCACGGATCCTCCACTCTCCCGAGCGCCTCCCTCCAAGCCCGTCCCGGCCACCGTAGTAGATGCCCCGGGCAACAACCCTCATTTCTCGAGCCTCGACCCTCCCAAGCCCGTGTATCCTGGAACTGGTCCAGCCTCTGCCAATCTAGCCGCCGACGCCGCCGCTGCCGCCCTGCATCCTCAGCACGCTCCCAGACGACTGCCCACCGACCGTCATCAAGAGCCTGCCCTCCGCCATTCGCCTTTTTATCCCCGACAGGGTACTACTCCCTCTGCACGCCGTGCCCGCCGACTGTCTGCCGTTCGCCTGTGGAATCCTACAAACTCGACTCCCCGACCTCACACTCTTCGCAAACGTCGCCCTTCAACACCACCGCCTCCATCCGTACCCCTCCAGCATCCTACCCTCGACGACACTCCGCCCGATCCCGTAGGAGCCGGTCCTAGCGATTATCCCCTCCTCACACTCCCTGAGCAGCGCCAGACCCGCCACTCTCTATCGACCCGTGCTAGTCTCCAGGTTGATCGGACGGGAAGCAGTGATAAACGAGTGAGCCTTCCATCGTCAGTTCGCGCTTCCTACGACGAGACGCGATCTCGTCGTGGTGTCGCTTCAACCGGAGAATCCGAACCCCGACCCAGCAAAGCACTTGCAGAGGGTGACATCGTGGAAGACGCACCCGTCAAACTCGACAAGGGAAAGGGAAAGGCTGTAATGATGCCGGAGAACGATGATCCAATGCCGTCCTTCGGCAAGGACTTGGAACGGGGTCCCGACATAATGGACCCACGAATTTCCAATGTCTCGGCCGGGGACGGCATCGGATCGGCCCTCTCATCGACGGATTCTTCCATTATGGGTGAAGAAGTCGAGCCAGATGCGGCTGGAGAATGGGGGCCTCAACATCCCTGCTACCCTCACCTGAACCCTCATGTCCCTATCGACTCGCCCGAATACGTCAACACGCGCATTATTCGGATACGACGCGACTGGCTGATCCAGGGCGATCTGGCGCCTACCTTTTCCAACCTCTACCCCGAGATCCTGGATCCTGCTGGCCTGTCGGAGCAAGAATTCCGCCGGATCATTGAGAAGCTCAACGGTGAACTGATACCGGCGTTCAACCCATACGGAATGAGAAATATCCTCGATAGCCTACTGGGACTCGTGACAGGCTGGATCTGGGACGACCTAGGTCTAACTGGAATCAAGTCCCGGTTGAATGGCCTCGAGAAATGGATTGAGCAATGGAACCTCGACATGGAAAAGGCAATGGGGTCTGAAGATGGAGCCATGGCGCCCAAGATCATGCCCCTTCGGCAAACAGGCTACATGACTGTAAGTTGTGATGGTTTCTCATTAGAATTGCAGACGACTGACACGTGTTACAGCTTGATATCCAGATCCCAGATCCAGAGATTGCTCCGGCTCCCAGCACCACCAATCCCGGCGACTCGAGGACAGCCCTGCCACTAGAACCAGTCCCGGCCATCATGGCTTGATAGGCCCGTCTCGCACTTTGCAATTCCTTCGTTCCTTGGACCAATTGACGTTCAGCTTGTCAATTTCCTTTCAACCTACCTTCTTTAATCTCTTGACGACGAATGAGAAGGCTCCTTTCATGAACAGGGCCACTCTTGATATGAGATACCTACACAGAGCCTGTCTGTCTATACCCTCAGACTTGCGGCACCCTATTTCCCTTTTTTTTACCCATCTTGATACCATCATCACCCATGGCATGGCGTTTTTCCCCTGGATCAGTTTTTTTCTTTTTGGATTTGCTCGAGGCGGATGCCTGGATAGAAAAGTTGTTGGCGGCGTTGGATGCCGTGTTTCCTTTTTGACGCGAGGCTCGGTGGACGGCTCGTCTCGTCTTTTGACCTTGGATGGCTAGACTCCCTGGTTTTACGATGCGCTTCGGAGAAGGATCCGAGCGAAGCTGGGGAGAAGTATTTGTTAATCTGCGCGTTAGTACCTATCTAATTGTATCAATATGTAATTCACGATGAATCCTTTCTTGGACTGAATATGTCCACCATAAGCTATCGTCTCTACCTATACCAATCGCTTGACGATCCGTAAACTGACTGATGGATTATGCCAAGGGGCGCATTCAACCCAGGTCAGTCATGGATCATGGACATTTGAAACTCCGCCCTATCAATTGTCGTGATGGCGGCGGTAATAACGCGGGCAGCCCCGTCCTCCCACCGCCAAGCCGGGTCAGAGGCGAATGACACAATTCCTTCAATTACTAGACCAACCTCCGATCCTGGCAGGGAGCTCCTCTCTTTCTCTTTTTTTTTTCTTTGATGCTATCAAGATGGATACGTCGAGTCCCAAGGAGCCATGTCCGTCCCTGAGGCTGTGGACAGTCGCCGCGGCGTGCTGTACTGGATCAAGAGGGTGGCCAACTTGATCCTGGCGCAATACCTCATCATTGGGTTCGCGATTGCTTGTGTCGTGGGATACTATGCCCCTTGTATGCTTCATTCCATCTCCCCCCAATCGAGTCTATCTGCTAACAATTCTTCTGGCAGCTGTCGCTCAACATGGCGGCGTCATCCGCTCAGAGTATAGCATCCTCTACGGCGCCGTCGCCTTCATCTTCCTCGTCAGCGGCCTGCAGCTCTCACCGGGGAAGCTGCGAAAGAACGTGACTAATTGGAGGTTGCACATTATCGTCCAGGGCATCAGCTTTGCCGTCATCCCAGCTATTGTACTTGGTAAGCTTCAGTTTCACATCGTGTATAGAACTATGAGCTAATCGAACAGTCATTGTCCACATCTCCATCGCTGCAGGAGCTCTTAAATCTCAGACGCCCTCACCACCAATCCTCATCGGACTCCTCGCAACAGCCTGCCTCCCGACGACAATCGCCTCCAACGTGGTAATGACGCGGTCTGCAGGCGGAGACGACGCAGCGGCCATCATCTCAGTGGTGCTCGGCAACGTCGCCGGGTCCTTTCTCTCGCCGCTGCTCATCTACGGCTTCTTCCCCTCGGGCCACCCCGAGTCGTTTGATGACTGGCGACCGGCTAGCCCTGCTACGCTTGGGCACATGTACGCCGATGTCGCCAAGCAGCTGGGCCTCAGCGTCGTGCTGCCCCTCGCCGTGGGTCAAGCCGTGCGATGGACGTGGGAGGAGAAGACGGTAAAGGTCCTAGAGACTCTCAAGTTGGCCAAGGTGTCGACACTGTGCCTCGTTCTGCTCGTGTGGACCACCTTCTCTGGCGCTTTCGGTACAGGTGCCCTGAAGGACCTCTCATCGAGCAACGTCGTCTTCAACGTCTTGATCAACGTCGCCCTATACGCAGTCTTTACCGTCATATGCTTCTACGCAGCTCGTCCCCCGGAACGCTTCGTAGCATGGGCGTCCTCATCCTGGCTCGGCAGGCGTCTGCCCAGAGCCCTCCTCCCGGCCCGCATGTCGAAAGAGCAGACCATTGCCGTGTGCTTCTGCGGGGCGGCCAAGACGACGAGCTTGGGTATCCCGTTGGTGAGCGCCATGTGGGCGAGGGCTGATGACCTCACGCGCGCCTATATCCAGATCCCCGTGCTGCTCTACACGATTGAGCAGGTCTTCATGGCCCAGATGGTGGTTTACCTATTTCGTTGGTATATGCGACGTGGAAAGGACAAGACCGAAGAGGATGAGGAAATAGGAGACGATACTTCTGAACCACAGCAAATGACTGAGGGGCAAGCCCAGCAGCATGAACCTTCAAAGGGCACAGTAGACCAGAATATCTCAAAGGAGCAACGTGGTTACTAGGCAGGATACTTGACACCTAGTCCAATACACATATCACAAAATAGCAGTACTGGATTTGAACAAGACAAACATTTTGAGTATATCAATTCAAGGCAGTAAAACCCAGTCATCCGTCTCTTCCATATACCCCGTTTCAAGTGGCACAACTAAAACTACCATTCAATAATTTCATCCATCCGTCAGTCATATTCCAGCCGAGATTTGTGGCATTATTCCCCCGTCAACTTCACTTGTAGCTCCCTCACTTGCTCTCTACCTTTGGGTCCTCCTTTCTGATGAGGCTCTCAAACAGCGGAGCCAGGTGCTGGGCGCTCTTCTTGGGGTACCGCTTCTGGTCGTGCTCATAGTCGACATAGGTGACACCGAATCGAGTCTCGTATCCCTCGGCCCACTCAAAGTTGTCCAGCAGAGACCAGGCAAAGTAGCCGTGAACGTCAACACCGTCAAGTCTCGAGGCATCGGCCATGGCCCTGACATAGTCGTCGTAATACTGGGCTCGGAAGTCATCCTCGAGAATCTTCTCTCTGGGCATGTCGTTTTCGCCCTTGATGCTGGTACCGTTCTCAGTCACGTACATCCTGGGGAATCCATAACGCTTGGAGAGCCAGACAAGCAGGTCGCGGAAACCGGGGGCGCAAGGTCGCAGCCAGGTTGACTGGGTCTCGGGGCCGATGCAATCGCCGCGGTAGTTCCAGAAGTGAAGCTCCAGGTTGCCGAGGAAGTCGTCGGCCGGGGCCTCTCCATCTCGGTGCTTGACATAGTTGGCAGTATAGTGGTTCATGCCATAAAAGTCATTGGAGCCCTTGACAAGCGCGATCTCCTCAGGGGTAAAGGTGGGAAGGCGGTCACCGAGCTGGGCGCGCATCGAGGCCGGGTAGTCACCCAGGTAGATGGGGTCGGCGAACCAGGAGATGGCGAACTCGATCTTGCGGTTAGCAGCCTCGACATCCCTGGGGTCCTTGGGATCCCAGGGGAAAGTGGCATCGCCGTTGAGGGTGATACCAATCTCGCCACCGTTCTTGGGCTTGAAGTCCTCGCGGTAAGCCTTGACGGCGCGACCATGGGCAACAAGGAGGTTGTGGCCGACGATCCAGGGCTCGCGGGATGAGTCGCCAACATCAGACTTGGATCGGTCAGAGCAACGGCCTGGGGCATTGGAGCCAGTACTATAGCCCAGGATAGACGAGCACCAGGGTTCGTTGTGGGTAATCCAGTTCTTGCAGCGAGGAATGTTCTCAAACATGACACGGGCATAGCGTTCGTAGTCGAGAGGGAACTCGGTGCGGTTCAGGAGACCACCGTAACGGACATCAAGCTCGTGGGGGACATCCCAGTGGAAGAGGGTGATGAAAGGGGTAATGCCGGCGTCGAGGAGATCGTCGACAAACTTGCGGTAGTGATCGATACCTGCCTGGTTAATGGGGTCGTTTCGGCCACCGAGAGGAATGATTCGAGACCAGCAGATGGAGAAACGGTAGGCCTTGGCACCAACCGACTTGAGAAGAGCGATATCCTCAGCAGTGCGGTTGTAAGAGTCGCAGGCGGTGACACCAGAGCTGCCGTCAGCAATCTTGCCGGGCTTTGCACAGAAGACGTCCCAGTTGGCAACACCACGGCCATCCTTGTCAATGGAGCCCTCAATCTGGTAACTGTGAAGATTGTCAATTGAGGTCCTTTAGGTGAGACAAGATAGACGGCGTAACTCACGAGGCGGTGGCAAAGCCCCACTTGAAGTCGGCGGGGAGAGACATGGTGGGCAATAGCTCGAGGGTTATGGCGGAGGATAGTGGTTTGGGTGATGTCGTATACAGCCGTCAACTCCACGTAGCCAGTTCAGAGGTCGGCTGCGTCCAACAACAAACAGTCACAACTGAGGTTGACGAGGAGGATGGACTAAAGAGGGGGATAGGTGACTGAGAGGGAGAAGGAAGAAGAAGAGGTCAAGTTTGCTGAAGCAGGCGAGCTGGTCATGTTAAATAGCTGCCCGCAGAGCAGAGAGCATGGGCTGTCGCTTCTAGGTCCATGGTCTCGTCTGCAGCTTGGCAATTCAGCACAGGAGCATATGCCTAAGTCAAATGGACGTCCTGTCGGACCGTATTAGCCGTTGGCGGGATCATCTGCCACGAGAGCTGGGGTGGGGGTGGGCAGTGTTTAGTTGACGGGATTAAGATGCTGTGAGAGGTGGGAAGGTCATGGATGTTGGCGGTTTGTGGTTGGTGCTAGACTAGGTAGGCACCGAGGCAGGTACCTTCCCGGGTTGAGATGGTGGGACCCGAGGGAGCTCCTGCGTTGTCAACCCTGCCGCTCCCCGCAAACTTGGATGAGGCTTTCCAGCTCCAGCTTGTATTTACATGAACCCTCGTCTCTCTGATATTCTGTCCGCGTCTTTCATCAATTGATTCTTTTTACAAGTCAACAAATTCCCAATCTTTGGCGACACTCCTGTCCCAATCCTCTGCATCCTGCCGCTTCCCCTCTTTCCCGCGTACAAGGACCTCCTAGACCCGTCAGACGATTCTTCCTCGTCTGGGTCTCCTCGAGCCTTCGGCCCGCCTCTCCGGCGCCACGACAGCCCGCCAACGCCAGAACTTCGGCATATCCATACACGCCCTCGCCCACCTACAGTGCAATGCAGCTCACATAGGGCCGAGCGTTGGCTTGCTTTGCCTCACCGGAGAAACTAAACGCATGACTGGGAAAAAGTCCGTCAGATGCGGCGTTTCGAATTAGGCACGTGGCTTCTCTGTTGTCATGGAGATCCAGGGCCGTCAGCTCTTGGAAACAATTCTGCTTCTTCTCTCCTCTCGGCGCTTGTCCCCACTTTGTTAAACGGCCCGGCCTGCATTGCCCCGAGCGTCCCGGCCGACGATGGCTCCCAGGCCCGAAACACCAGACCCGCCCTGAATTTCACAATCACTTTTCACATGATAGATCTTTGTGCCGAAACACGACGCATGGTGAGGTTAAACAAGCCTATACGGATAGCTGAGTGTGCTCATGGCAATGCTGGTCTGTTGCGAGTGTCAACAACTCGCTAGCCAGTCTACTACACCCACGGCCGAGGAGTGTCACCTCCAGTTTCGACCTACTCAAAACGTTGTCCGGAGCAAACCAAAGTGTTATCAGGACAAACCTACGGGTAAGTGCAGGATCAATACATATCTAATGTTGACAGTATACGGTTTTTTTCTCAACACAAATCATATCTGGAGCAGGTACCGGGTAGTTGTGAGATGACCCACCGTCAAGTAGCGTATCGTGATGCTGAACTGGGACATAACTTGAGATATCTGGCTAATACGTTTCGCCCAAGAACTACCTATTGTCCAGTTCCAATGTTTGCAGGTGAAGGAGTGTTTGTCGAGCTCTAAACACGCCGTCGATTGCTTGAAAGTATCACTAATACGCACCTCTGAGCGAGCATCGCTTCATCAGTCATCAGTCCCCGGCCATTACATCCACTCTTCTGCACTTGAACCAACCGAAGACCATATCTCACATCCCTTATGAAGTGGCTTCTGAGTCGTCCCTATCCTTCAGCTTCCGCTTCCCGGAGTGTGGCAGCTCCATCTCAACGTCTTCCTCACCCGTCGTTCCGGCCTGGCCCGCCGACCCTCCCGCTTCTTCCCCTTCGCTGTTTCCTGAGAATTCGACAATCTCCCACTCGACCCTGACACGGCCGTCCCGAGACTGTCGGACGCCTTGGCTACGCCGCATGCTGCCCAGTCGGGTTCCCTCGACCATGCCGTCAAACCACGGGACTCCATACGACTGGTGCAGAGCCGTGTTCCTGCCCACAACCTCGGCCGGCTGCTCCGATGTGGTTCTCTGCTGTTCACCCTCCTCTGGAATCAACCCCATGTCCTCAAGGTCTCGAAGATCCTCTCTTAGCAAGCTACCAAGCGTGAGGTTGATGTAATCGGCTTCGCTTCGCGGGTCTTCGGACCAGTACGACAAGGGAGTACCGCAGTAGCCGCAGAAGTGACGTTTCGAGTGTTCCTGGCTGGGATGGGTGTATACCCGTCGGATCAAGGTGTGCGTCTCGTCTGGGAAAAAGGCATAGGTGGTGCTATGGTACCAAGATAGAGGCACTCGGATGTAGGCGGCTAGTGGGGTTGCAAGAGGAATCTCTGGAGGGCTGTTAGTTGATGATGTCTTGATCTGGGATCAATTGGCCGTGTTCTGCATGCCGCGCGCAATCTCGCTCCGCGGAAGAGAGGATCAACTTACGGTGGACAGGCTCAGTATTGAACAGGACCTGCGCTTCGTTGATGCCGTCCTGAGGAACGGCGATGATGTAACGATTTCGGCCGCATTGGCAGCCGCCCCGCAAGGGCCGGAGGGTGCTCATGATTGTTTTAGAGCTGCCGCCGAGCTAGTCGGAGGGGTAGTATTCGGGAACTGGGTCCGAGACTGCTGGATTTACGATATGGCGATATCTGAGCTTTGTGGTGGCAGAAAAGAATTTGGGGAGAGAATGTGACGAGAGGTTGAAGTAGGTGACGATGGGGGTAGGTTTTGGTGATGGGCCATCCATGCGTGCCACCAGTTCTACTGTCACCTGGGGGCACCCACTGAAGCCTGCCAGGCCTGTAGTGGCTCTGCCTGGAGCTTTCAGCAGGCAGTGACGACATTTCCATGGTGCTCTAGCGACCTGTGGGGTCTTCTAGAATAAAGGCGGCCCCACTATCATGAGCTCCCATCCCGCGCGTGTGATTCCAATGCGTTCCACTTTGTTCATCACCCAGATTCTTTGTATTCCAATGGCATCTTCCTTGTGTGTTGGTCTCACGGCAATAGAGATAATGCGCTACACTTTGAATAGTGCTGCCTAAACCTCGGACACTGGCACAATCTCCTGCTCCTGCTCAGTCTCACTCTCCCCCTTGTCCAGCTCACCAATCCTCCTAATCACAAGCCACGCCGGAAACAGCGATAACCCCCACAGCCCAAAGTTGATGTACGCGCTGCCGACGGCCGCCATGATGGGCACCGACCCCAGCCCGTAGCTCACGGCCTGCCACGCAGACTCGACCGCCCGGAAGATGGACGCCAGCCGGATCGTGTCCTGCGGGCCCGTCGAGATCTGCCCGATGAGGAAGTACTGGAAGTTAAAGTTGAGCTGGAGACCCACCAGGAGGACGATGAAGACCCCAAAGGCCCGCCCGAAACCTGCGTCGTTCCAGTCGTAGGTCGGCGGTGTCTGTCTGTTGTGGAATTCTGTTGCGTTGACCGTCAGCCAGAGCCACCAGGCTCCCTGGAGGGCCATGATGGTGCCAAACGCCCAGCGTGCTCGCGTCTTGAGGGGGAGATGGTGCTGGTCGAGCCAGATGCCCAGGATCCAACCCGCGATTACAGCCACTATGCCTGAGAGAAAGGAACCAAGTGCTCTGGCCCGGACGCTGAAGTAGAGGGCGATGTAGCTGAAGAAGACTGCTTCAGAGTAAAAGGCCTGCCCGATCCAGAGGACCAGCAACAGTAATTCCTTCTTCTTCAGAAATGTCCGTGTCGTTGCCTTAAACTCGGCCCAAGGATTATCGAAAATGGACAGATCGACAGACTTGCCATCATGTCGCTGGACCTGCGAAGGGCGGTTCAGCAGCAGCGCCGCAAATGGCCCCAAGGCTTGAAGCACGATGAAGATGAGATAGACGTTATAGGAAACCTTGCCCGTCTCTCTCCTGTCTGCGTTGAGACCGAGGTTAATAGCTCCGCCGAGAATCTGACCCAGCCGTGTGTACGAAAGCCAATACGCAACAAGTCGCCCCCGGTTTCTGGGCTCTGGGTAGCTGACACCGATTGCTGCTTCAGCCGCCCAGAAGATGCCGGCTGAGATGCCACAGCAAGCGGCCCCAAAGATGACGAGCCATTCAACTCCGTAGCGAACGTTGAGGTACAAGCCAGCGCTGTACGGGGCGAAACCGACTGTCCCGACAACCAAGGCGCCTTTGATGCCGATGTATTTGACGATGCTACTGGTGAACCAGCACGAGACAATCATGAGACAAAACGTGAGTGAGTTGCCAGTGTTGACGAGATATGGCTTCTGGGCTCCTCCGGCCCCAAGAGAGTTCATTGCTCCCCATAAACCGGGCGCCGCAAAGCTACAGAGGCCGAGAATTGTGGCATTGTAGAGCGTCGAACGATACCATTTCACTAGAGTTACTGTCAATAATGGTGTATTTGCCATGTTGGGTTTCGCCAACTCACCTTGGACTCTCTCCGTCTCCACGTTGATTGTCTCTGTGGGGGGCTCCCCTTCTGACTTGGACATGATTGTTGTGTTTGGTATACTTTGCTGGATCGAGCCAATAATCAGATACAGTTTGATCGAACTCAACAACGGTGTTTCTCCACGCAAGCACTGAAGAGCTGGTGGTAGATGTCTTACAAGGACTGGTCATGATGGGATATATAACGGCGATAACTCTTGATGCAGGCCAGGTTCGGTTGCATCATGACACCACTGGATCCTGGTTATGAGAAATATGCCCAGAGATACCGCGCGACATTGATTGCTAGGACAAGGCCATTATGCTCGTATCTTTATCTATTGGGTATGGTAACAATCTGCCTGAGCTAGACCCTATGGAAAGCCACAAACACCAATGCTTGCTCACAACCATTAGGGTATCACCGCATTTCACGTTCCAAATGTCTGGGCCATGAAGCACGATTGTGTCGTGAGAAGGCCAGGGATCCCTATGGCGTGCTCGCTAGGTCTAAATGCATCTATGAAAAAAGCTCGATCATGTCACAGCCAACAGGCCGCCAAGAAACAACATCAGCTGTTGCTGCTGGACAGGACCTATGTGTCATGCCAACCTTGAACTGTTGTTTGGGGCAATCAAGTAGCATGAGAATGTCTAGGGAAACTTGAAATGGGGACGATAGAACAACGAATATGTGAGTGAGTGACAAGTGAAACGTACGAGACTTTCTTGATAATGACATTCATGTTACTCCCGTCCTCACGTGTATTGAGTGACATGCGGCTTCATGTGCAACACCAACTCAGCCCTTGATCCTTCAACAAACAAGGAAGATACTTCTAATCTGTTGGGTTGGCAGTATCCACATCCTAGAGCACTCGTCGCTTAAGCACATCGACCACCGACTTTGCGGAACCGACTGACCGTGCGGGATGCGGTCGAAGGATCAGAGGCAGGGTTCTAACCAGCACGCCATGCCTTAACTTCCTGGGCAGTGTTCAGCTTTACCTGTTCCTGAGGCTCGTGTGTAGGGATCTACACCTTTAATCGATATAGTGTGGTGGTTTGTGCCTCACATCGTCGAATGCTTGCCGACTTGGCCTCTGACATGCCAAGATTCCCCAGTCTGGCCTTGACTCGCCAGCAGCCAACAACTAGCAATTACGACATTTAATCCCCGAGTCAGCGTCAGTAATGCCAGGTATGACAGCGTCGTGACCGTTGACTTGGTAAACAACAGGGTTGATGCCGTGGGCTGATATTGAAGAATCTCAAGATGCAAGTTAAGGAGGGTATGCTTGTAGCCTAGCCAGTCTCGCCCGTTCCGCTTGCATGCCGGTTACCCTAAAATTGTCCCATATCGAAAGTTGGAAGACTCATGGGGCTTTGTTAATGAGAGTTTTGGGAGAGAGGCCCCGATGTGCACTCTTTGGTGTCTTGGTGAGATAACCTACCCTATGTTCTAGCAAGGTCAGCTTGGCATTGACATTGTACAGCTCTAAAATAACTATTATCTAAACTTTGCATCTTTATATGGGTATATGATTTGAATAAAACCTAGGAGGATAAAAAAGTTGATGAATGTAGAGTAGAGACATAAATTCCTTCAACTTTGGTCTCCTGTGCCTATATTGCTTCTCTTGTATACAAATCACTCCCTCTCATTTGCCGACCTCTCCAACATTTTGTAACTTTTAACACAAGCAATTTGGTGCTTAGTAAAGGGTAAATTAGCGGGGCCAAGTACGCTTGATTTTCGGTCGTTTTACAGCTCTCACAAGCTGCATACCTAATTGCTAAAACCTCAATTTGACTTGAGCCATAACTAGGCAGTAGCGCCAGACTTACACCATGGGCTCACATGCGCTCGCACTCATCGACCGCCTCGCCCTCGTTAATTCTACAACTTCAATCCCCCGAATTGGCTTTGGCGTCTACAAAATCCGTGGCCCAGCCTGTACAGCCGCTGTTCTCGAAGCCCTCTCAGCAGGGTATAGACATATCGACTCGGCTGTTCTCTACCGCAACGAGCAGCACGTTCGCGCCGCCGTGGAGCAATCCAGCGTGGACCGCAAGGATGTGTTTCTGACGACAAAGGTCGGGAGCTCCACCGCTAGGAAGAGTAGAGCGAATGATGAGGATGGAATGTATCGCGAAGTCGTAGACAGCGTGGACCGCATCGCTGGCGAGGATGGCCATGTTGATCTACTCCTGATTCATGTACCTGGGCCGTCCCGTGCGTACCGTGAGAGGTTGTGGGCAGCCATGGAGAGACTTAGAAGCGAGGGAAGGGCAAAGAGTATCGGCGTGAGCAACTTTCGTGTGAGGCATCTGGAGGAGATGAAGGAGTATGCCACCGTGTGGCCTCCAAGCGTGAATCAAATCGAGGCGAGTCATATGAAATTGAAGTTTGAGAATTTAGCTAACTATAGACTCCCGGGTATCAGCTTCATCCCTGGTGTCAGCAGCGAGATGTGGTAACTTACTGCCAAACCCATGGCATTATCGTCGAGGCCTATAGCCCGCTGGCAACGGGCACCCGGCTAGATGACCCGACGGTCCAGAGCATCGCGACCAAAAAGGGAAAGATGCCTGCTCAGATTCTTATTCGGTATGCGTTACAGAAGGGTTGGGTACCGTTGCCAAAGAGCGTGCAACCGGACCGCATCCGCGAGAATCTCGACGTCTTCAACTTTGATCTAGACCATGACGACATGGTGGTTCTGGATGCATTAGATGAGGGCTCAAAGGGAGCTGTGTTCAAGATGAATGTGGACTGAGGAATTCGACGAGAAATATGTTTATATTGCGAGATCCAAGCGCCTCATTTGCATTTTGCCGCTCCAAGAAAAGCATGAAATGTTATATACAGAAGTATTCGATAAAGAAGATACCCAAGAACGACCCTACTCCGTTCGCTTACTATGACTTGCCACCAGATTGCTCCCTGCCATGCTTGGCCCACTCCCTGAGGACATTCTTCTTGATCTTGCCTGTGCTGGTCTTGGGCAGCTCCTTAACAACCTCCACCTCGCGAGGGACCATGAATCTGCTGATATCACTCTGGTGCTTGGCCCACGAGATGATCTCGTCACCCGTCACGGCCTTGCCCTCCTTGACGGTGACATAGGCCTTTGGTCGCTCACCCCAGTGGGAGTCGGGCACGGCGACAACACCCGCCTCGAGCACGTCGGGGTGCTCCACCAGCATACTCTCAAGGGCAACCGACGAAATGTTCTCGCCTCCCGAAATGATGATGTCCTTTGCCCGGTCCAGGATCTGAGCGCTACCGTCCGGGTGCCAGACTGCAAGATCGCCCGAGTGAAGCACGCCTCCTGCAAAGAGCTGGCGCGTGGCCTCAGGGTCCTTGTAGTACTCCTTGGCGCAGATGTTGCCGAGGAAGACAATCTCGCCAATCTCCTTACCGTCCTTGGCCACATCGATGAGGACGCCCTGGGGCTGGTCCGGCTTGATAATCCGGATGGGGAGACTGGTGATGAAGCCGTGACCTTGGCGGGCCATCTTGGCGTACTTTTCATGAGGAGGGAGATCATCCCACTCAGGAAGGGTGTAGCACTTGGTGATGGGGCCGTAGGTTTCTGAAGAGTTGTTAGTATTAAGTTTGAGTGGCTGTCGTGGGTTACGAACCTGTCATTCCATAAACGTGAACGGGAATGAGATTGAGATTGGTCTATTATACCATGTTAGTAGGCTGCCATATTCAACGGGGGCTCCGACTTACCATCTGCTCAAAGAGATGACCGCTGGGAGGGCTGGCAGCCACAGTGACCTTGACTTCCCGTGGCAATCTCTCGGCCTCCTTGGCAGCGACCAGCAATGTGTTAACAGTGGGGGCAGCATTGAAATGAGTGATACCCTCCTCCTTCAGGAGCTTCCAGAGGAGCGGGTAATCAACCTTTCGGAGACAGACATTGGTGCCCCGGACAGCGACAGTTGACCACGGGAATGTCCAGCCAATGGCATGGAACCTACGCCATCAGTTAGATTAGGCGACTTGAATAGATCATTGTAGACTTACATAGGAAGAGTCCAGAGATACTTGCAGCGCCCAATGTTGAGACCAGACTCGATGATGTTGGCCAGGGTAGCCAGGTAGGCGCCTCGGTGAGTGTAGACAACACCCTTGGGGCGTGAAGTTGTTCCAGAGGTGAAGGGAATGGCAAGCATATCGTCCTCACTCCGGGCCTGCGCATGGAGACCCGCCCAACCCTGGCTGCCCTGGTCAATGTCATGCTTCAGACCCTCGAGAACGGCCTCGTCAAAGGGACCGCAGAGCTGGCCTTCCGTCGCATCGGTGTCCTGTGGGGGATATGTTAGAAAAGAATATTGGACCCAGGAACACAATTACTCACCAGATCAACAATGAATGGTACATTCTGGTGCTTCTCCTTGTACGCATCAAGCAGGCCAACAAACTCGTTATCCACGACAATGCAGTCCACCTCGGCAAAGTCAAAGATGTAAGCAATGTCGTCAGGCTTCAGGCGGTAGTTTGCCGGGACGATCACAGCGCCAGCAGCGACGATGCCGTAGATAGACTCGAGAAAGGCTGGCGTGTTGGGGGCGAGGATGCCGACTCGACGGAAGCCATGCTTGAGGAGGTAGTAGGCGAGGCCGCGTGCGCGATCGGCAAACTCAGCGTAGGAGCGTCGCAGGACGGCGCCGTTGACGGTAATGTGGAAGATGGCCTCGGCATCGGGCTCAATCGAGGCGGCGCGCTCGAGAAAGGTGGTCGGGGAGAGGGTGTGGAAGCTTGGAGACGCGGCGGGGTGAGGCCGGAGATGGTTGAGGATGGAGCGAATGCGCGAAGGAGGACCAGACATTGTGAAGGTGTCTCTGGGCTGCTCTGCCTTGCTTATCTATGGACTCTCGAGGAATAAAGAATAGACGTGGACTTTTATACTTGGTGATAAGATGAAGCAAGGCAGAGAGGGAGCAAGACGGTTAAAGAGCAAGTACAGAGCAGCTAACGGTAAAACAACAATGGATGGATAGCTCCTGCATTTTCATAAGTAGCTGTGTCTCGGTTCAGCCCGGCAAATACGGCGCAGCTCGGTTCTCCAACTTCCCCGGTGAACTAGACCTGGAGGCGCGCGGTGTGTGGGCTGGGCAGCTTAGCCGATCGCAGCCAGTGACGTTTCATGCTCAAGTAATTACCCAAGGCGGAAGAACTATCGACTATCACGCCTATCCTTGCTACGAAGCGTCAAGGGGTCTTGGGCGTGGGGACCCCGCACAAGGGTGCTGTAAGCTTAGAGAAGCACTACTGACGGCGGAGGCACAGCAGAGGTTTAACTATCCGGTGAGGCCATTGTTTATATTTAGTGTTGTGACAATTCAGCCACGGTTTTCTGGACAGAAGGGACGTTGAGCATGTCACCAGTGAGAACTAATGGCAAGAAATAGAAGCAAAAACAAGTACCGGTATGTCCCGACAGGATGGATGGAAGACTGGGTGAAGGGAAGGAATAGAAGGCACACAGACCTGCCACGATCCTTGGGGGAGTGCTGGGGACCTCTTCAACAACCCTTGATTCTTTACAAGGGCGATTCGCCCTCACGATGCCTCCTCCACGTCAAGGGTTTTGGAGCTCTCAGCCTGATAGGCTCCGCTCCCGAGCCGACTTTTAAGTGCTCGATTTTGCGGGGTAAGTTAGTTAGCGCGCTCGGGCTGTGGGGAAGGTGAAGGGGAAGGTCATCATCCTACACGTCGGCTCCGGTGTAAGTGGAGAGGCAACTTGGGTCAAGAGATGGGCTGTGCTGTGCAGTAGAGATGGACAGTTTTGATTCGAAGAGAAGACATGAGTGTGCTTGTCTTTACGATAAAGTGAACGCGTCACATTATCGAAAATCATTAAATGAGTCTGGGCTGGACTCCAACATCACCAACCCAACACGGGGAGCCAATGCAGGGACTCTCCATGCATGGACAAGCAGAATTGGGGTCGTCCAATGGAGTCATCTTTCTCCTCTTTCTTCTCTAGTGTGTCCCTCTAGACGGAGGGTAGTATGACTATGTAGTAGGAGTCCGGTCAGAGCCGATTGGAGACATGCTCCTCGAGTCGCTCCAAAGTGGAAAGATTCGACGAGACCCGGGGGTTTTTAAGCACCACGACCTGATCTGGATCACGTCAGTTTCAGGACTTCCGATTTTCGTACTGCAAAAATCGAACGGCATTGGCATCCACTCAATACCGAAGCCACGGTTATCGACATGTAATACCGTTGCACACCAATGTTGACCTTGCTCAACCGAGGCTATAGCCGGTAAAGGTGAAGCAATCACCGAAAGTTGCCATGGCTGTGGATGTGGCTGGTCGGATGTGGCGCCGCCCCCATCGTGGCTTGTACCTGTGGCTTGACGATTCACGTGTGGCTTCACCTGGCCCCCATCACGGCCTCTCCACTCTTCTCATGCAAGCCAATCGACCAATCTCAGGCACGCGATGCTTGCTTGCCTGGCCGGGGGGTTTATCGCCAGCTCTTATCGTGACCTGACAGTCCTTATCCATCGTCATCGCATACCTACGTACGGTATAGACAACTTCATCCCCTTTCCCAATATAGCATCTATACTCGACATTCGTTTACTGCTAGCTGCCCCTTTGCCTTATTGTTATCCTCCCCATACCTTGCGCTTGGTGCCTCTTACCCAGAACCTCCTCACGGGGCTGTTTTGACTTTGAGACACGCTGTCTCTTGCATCATTCACATTCGCGGTGCATCCTTCCCCTTAGCCTGCTAACGTTTGCGGTATGTATCCGACATCTCTGAGCAACCTGGACAACCTCTCTCCTTTCTATTTACGCCTGCCAGCACCTCCTCAACCACCCATGCAACCTTCTGCAAGCTCATCATGATTGTGTATAGCTCGAGCCAACGATTCATGGCTTCCCGTAGCCCCTCCGACCGGGCTTCAGCTCGGCCTTCTGTCCCCCGCACGTCGACTTTCTCCCAGGCTCCCAAGACCCTTGCTTCCGATAGCGACGATCATCTCCAGGTACCCAAGAGAGCGCATACCTTTGCCAATGCGTCCCCCAGTGGATCCCCTGATGCCTTCGAGTCTGGCGACCACGACGACACCGACGATGGTTTCGAGGCTACCCGCGCCTCAGTCGAGCTTGACATACTACCCATTGAGCTCATTACCTTGACCGACAGGTACAGTGTGATCCACAGCCTCTTGTGACCCTCTTGCTAAGCTATGGATAGCTTCATCGAATCCTTAAACGCAAAGGTCCATCCCACTCCTCCCAATATTGAAAGACTCTCGCAGAAGTTTCAAGAGTTCTACAGCCAGGCGTCTTCAAATATCAACACACACATAAACGCCCTCGCATCCAGGCAGAGTCGTGATGTCTCCCCCTCGCCCTCGTCGTCCTCCATATCCTCAGCCGCTAGCCGATTGCGATCCAGAGCCAGTGCGCTCAACGTCAAGGAGAAAGCGAAATCAGAAGCCGAGCAACAAATGATTACTGCCGACGAACTAGCACAACGCAAGCGAGCAAGAAAGGCTCTCGAAGCCAAGAGGTCACTACTGGAGGAGGCCGTGGAACGCCGATTGTGCGAAGGCATATATGATAAGATTTACCAACACCGGAGCACACAAGATGAGGCCCAGGACGATAAACTGCGCTCAAAGACTGCTGCTCTGGCGCTGGTTGGGATTGGTCCTGCTGATCTGGGTATCAATCTCAACGAGGAGGCGGTCGAATCTGGCGAAACGACTGGACCTACGGAAGAGGACATTAAGGAGAAGCTGGAGCCAGCCAGGCGAGACCTGGTCATGATGAGCCAAAAGAGATACCCTCTTGGCAAGCTCAACCATCTAAAGGCTGCCCACAGAAGTATCGTCGACACCCTCGCTCACTTCCATCCCTCCGCCTCTGCCGACGAGATCATGCCCATGCTCATTTACACCCTTATCACTCTACCACCCGAGAACCTCCACGTTATTAGCGATGTACACTTTGTGCAAAGCTTTCGATGGGAACCGAAGCTGACGGGTGAGGCTGCGTACTGTTTGACAAATCTTGAGGCTGCCATTAGCTTTCTAGAGACGGTAGATTTGGCAACTCTCAGGGCAGATGAACAGCTTTCAGGTCCAGCCAAGAGCAGCTCCAGCCCTAGGTCTGAGACGTTTCCGCCTGCGTACCAGGGACCAGCAGCTGCATCTCCAAGCGACCCGGAGACGAACAAGACGAATGCTGCCGCAACAAAACCCACCCCTTCGGCACTTAAAGCATCGACTAATCTGCGCAACCGCCGGCTGAGCGACCTCGTCAATGCCCCTGCACAAGCGTTCGGCGCTGCCAGTGACGCGGTCTTTAGCTCTGCTGACCAAAGTCTAAAAAATATCTCCAACAGCTTGGGCGACAGTTACAAGTTCTTGGTTGGCAAGTTACGGGAACATCAGGATAGCCCCAGAGAGTCCATTCTGGTACCGAAAACACTAGACGATGCTCGCAAGCTGGTCAGCACTCCATCACCAGACGAGGAGGATACCGGCGGAATCAACACGCTGCTTGGGCCCGATGATGCCGATCCCCTGAAGCGTCCAACGCAGCGAGAGGATCGAATGCTCAACTTAATTGGAGGCCGTCGTGATAGGAGCACCGATAGCACGCGGAGTGGCCGCAGCGTCAGCTCTTCAAAGAAAGTCCTGTTCTCTTCCGAGGAGACCAAGACTGCTCCTCAACCAAACGCCGGGCAGAATCCCGCTGTCCTAGAGCAGATGCGTAACCTGGGGAACTCGTTCAACCCTATGGCTCGACTCCCGAGTATTAGCATGATCCGTGGGTTTGGCCGCAACGCATCCTCAACGCCGACTACACCGGCGGCCACACCAGTGGCCAAGGAGGTGACCAAACCTGCGGATGGTGGAGATTTGGGAACTGTGAGTTGCTCTGATCACTACGGCAAATGCTGTTTAACCATGATCCCATACTAATGAGTTGTCCAGGCATTTCCCGACATTACCGCGGCCCTCCCGCCGAAAGAGATCCCCAAGATTGCACCGCCTAATAAACGGTTCATGGAGATACAGACTCCAGGCGAACTCAGACTTGGTGAAGTGCTCGACCTCTTGCGAGATTATCGTCGTTTAGCCGGCGCATTGAAGGACCTTGGCGCGTTCGAAACCAAGTGATGGGATAGACAGAATGCATCATAGACTACCTTACCTACCTTGACTTAGACATTGATGGCCCCTAGATGCAATTCCTTCATTTTTTGGCAACAGAGAGTTGTCTGGAGCTTTTCCTTTGTAATATAATAACACAGAATCCAACTGGTAATCTTGTTTAGAACACAACTGGACTAGCGAAGAGGCGTCTTAATATATGCAATCACTATGATGAAAGTGTCTTAAAGATTCAAAGCCAAATAGACATTGAGTTGCGCCTGTGGCGGTTTCAATTCCCTTTGAAACTGCCGTTCTGTTCCATGCTGACATCCGTGTGTGTACCTAGGTAGGGTGTAATAGATAGATTCCTAACAACACCGGACAACCCGAAATCATCATGACCTTCTAGGCCGCGCCGCGCTAGACAAAGACACCCAAGCAAATCCAAGTAACCGACCGACCGGACCGCGTCGCGGTGGTGGTGTGTACGGGCAATAAGAAACATGAAACCTCGCTCAATCCGGGCAAAAAGACAAGCTTGCGCTTTAAAACCACCCTCCCAAGACCCATAATCTAATCCTGTAATCCCATTGTAGACGCCATGATCCTTCTTGTAACATCCAAGATTGCTTTTTAACTGAAGAATTCTTAGTTCGTAAATATGTGGCTGGTTTTGCAACCGTTAAGTTTTTGAAAGTAACGTTGACCTTTGAAAGTGAGAAGACACGAGTTCTCGAGGTCGTGATAGGGGGAATGCATGCCCTGCCTCCTCCATTGTAGCAGACTTTTTTCGCGTGTGGCTTAGGGCATTGGGGTCGTGTCTGCCCTACGAGGCTGTGGATGATGGTAGTGATGGGACTCGATGGTCCGCAACGGGGGGACCTGGTCCTTTTCCTCGTCGTAAGCAGGCTCAGTGTTGGCTCGAGGAAAGACTCGTGCCGTGTTTTGAGATGTGTTGGACGTAGTGCGTTTATGTTTATGAATTTCATCACTGCTAATGACAGGTCCTGGGAATAGGAACTGTGAGATGATGCGGCTATTCGCTCGCTCCTTGATGCGACCGAAACTGCCCCGTCGACCAGAAGCAGCAAGGCCGGCCTGGGGTTCGACTCCGGAAGCAGTTCCCACCGAGGCGTTCGTCCGGGTCCGGATCAGAATCGGTTGATTGTCTTCGGCTTCCTTCTGGAAACGGGATTCGCTAGGGAGCAGTACCGCACGGTCTAGACCGTATGGCAAACCACGGTGGCGACCACGGATTTGCATAGCGATGATGATGAGCTTCCCAACAACGGTGAACTGGGAACAAAGTGAGGCGTTCACGTTGGGTACGCCGATGCTGAGGCCGACGGTGCCGTAGGCGCTGATCACCTCAAAGAGGACATCAAACGAGTTGAACTTCTTTTCCTTGAGGCTGGTGCCTTCGCTGATAGCGAGGAAAAAGAAGCCCACAAAGACATACCACAAATCGAATGATAGCTGGCGTCGCAAGTGAGTGCCGACATAGTTGAGCGCACTGGGCGATTCCATCTCCTCGTCTTCGTCCCGCTTGTTGCCGTAAACGCCCAGTGACTTTTCCTCATACACGTTGGTTCGGCGGATAGATATAGCAATCGGGAAAATGGAAATGTACATCATGATCATGTACAAGACTGGCATTGCCGGGTGAAGGTCCGACATGCTGAAGCACGAGAAGCCAGCAGTTCGAGTAGCTGCGGCCTGGAAGAGACCATCGGCGATGCGTGTGTGTACCGGTAACTGGGCGACGGGGCCAGAATTGAGCTGGATCGCGGTTAGCTGGATCAACAGAAACATGGGCCAGCAATGACCTACATCCAAGATAACAAAGAACAGCAGGTCGATGGCGTTCAAAGCGACCAGAATCCAAAAAAGCCACCAGTTGGCACTCGAGGGAAATAGCAGAGTAAAGCATCTGCGAGGGTGGTCGAGGAGGAATCTCAGCTCCTCCCAGAGACCTGTACCCTTGGGGACAATCTGAGCCAGAACCCAGATGATAAACCGGAGCATGACAGGGAAGCCAGTATTGCCAATGATGATGAAGAACCACATAACCATCATGGTGTACTCGGAGGTGTTGAACGAGTTCATGCTGTCCGGAGTCAATGTAAGACCAAGATCGTTGAAAGCCGAATTGGCGGTCCAGATACCCCACCAGGTCCTTGAGATAGCGTCGTCGACGACGATTTTGCCGTAGTGGTCGTTGTGAAGAATAAAGGGGAGCAGAAAGGTTGCAGCAATAAGCTGAAATCCCCAGAAGTAGCAAAGCAAGATCAGAGCTAGGGTCCTCAAAGACCGGTACTCAATTCCACCCAATTCCTCTCGTTGCTCAAGAGTCAAGCCCACAAAGTTGGAGTTGCGACCCATAGTCGGCGTATAACTCAGGTACGGCATGTCCTTGGTGTGATCGTTGGACCAGGCTGACTTGAGGGTATCCAATGTACGAGTCCGAAAAGCGCGCACAGGTCCGTTGCTCTCATGGTCTTCATGGACCTGTTTTTGGCCACGGTTGAAAATTCTGGGCTTGCGAAACCTGAGAGAATCAAGAGTGCCACGAACAGCCTTAGCATCATCGGCCAGCTCCTCCCTGATGGGACGTTCAGGCTCGGCGATAACAATGGTTGGCCTACGGTCGCGTGGGACCCTTGAGTCGATGGTTGCTTGATCTTGCCGTGAGTCCCTTGTGTGTGTCATAGCAATGGTATCGTCGTCTCCGTCTCGTGCATCGCCGTCATCAAGTCGTCGCGGTCCCATGCCCCTCTCAGTCTCGCGTGGACCGGGAATTCGCAAAACCTCATTGTCCTGGTTTCTCTGGCGCTCCAGGATGGCAATATGCTCAGCATGGGTCCTCCGAGGAAATTTGGTCAGCTCGTCGTCGACACCGTCGCTCCTCTTGACTGTCTCAGCGAATGTGATGCCTGTGGGCGCATTCTGCGGCTGGCCCTGCCCCTCCATGCGTTTATCCCTGTCCTCCTCAAATGCCTGATCGGGCTTCTCCAGAGGGCTCAGCTCCATGCTATTGGACCGTCCGGCTGAGACGGTCGCCGTATCACTCTCGTCGCTACTGGCTGGTGGTGGCTTAGGCGGCATGTCGTCATCGTCGTCATCGTCCTCGATGGCCTGAGACTGGATCATCGCGTCCCCGTCGAGTAGAATTCCGTCATTGGTGATGCGCGGGGGTCGGCCCTGGTGAGGCACGACAGTAATATTCCGGCCATTGACTCCCTCCTCGGCCTGACGGACCTCGCTACGCGCGCGAGACTTTGATTTGGAGATGGTGGTGCGACGTTGCCTGGCATCCGTAACCCAGCCTTGGAGTCTCTTTTCAAACCAATAGAGACGCAGAAATACGACCGAGGTATGGAGCGTGATCGGATTGGATGTGATGGTGAAGATGTAGATGACCACCTGTTGGAAGGTGTTTAGGAGGTTAACATCGATAGGATTGAGACCGGCCTGGGTATTGGCGCCGCTGGCGAACATGAGGGCATCGACATATTGGGTGGTGCCGCGGCCTGCAGCGTAGATGGCAATTGAAGCGATCAAGGTCGCGCCAATGATCCATGTATCTATAATTCGTCAGGTTAGACAGAGGGACTTGGCATTCGATGTCAAGTGCCGGGGGATGGGAACACAAGAAACGCACTCCCACGTGGGGGATGCATGTCAGTGGTCGAGGATTGGACTTACAATGGACTGAAATGAAATTGAAATGCGGCTTCTTGGAAACAAACGGAGGCTTGACAGCTTTGAGCTGCGCCCAAAAAGAGGCGCGCGCCCTGTCTAGCATCTCTCGAAGGTGAAGAGAGAAGAATAACCAGTGGAAGGGTTGGCTGATGGTGAACAATGGGAGAAAGGAAGAAAACAGGGGGGAGCTTGTGAAGAGGATCGCGCAGGATATTTGGGTTCAAGGATCGTTTGCTTGGCCGCCGAGCTTCAGGCTAAGGTAGGACAGCCATGGCGACGGCTATGTATGGCGCAAGAGGGTCTCCGACGGAGGGGCGCGGGAGACTGGTGATTTACACCAGCAACAAGGTTTTTTTGCCAAGGCGGAGACGAGCGGGTAGAAGGGGAATTCGTGCAGTGAATCACGAGACAACGGGTGAGTCTCTGAGGGACGGCGACTGGCCAGTCGGTTGATGGTGGTCGTAAAGGGTAAATAAAATGGTGGTGGCTGTGAGAGGTGCGGCGACTAGTCTAGTCGACGAGCTAGACTAAAGAGAGGAGTGCCCAGACCGAGGACACGAGGCGCTGAAGTTTCTCGAGGAGGAGCATGTTTGATTGGAAGGGATTCACGGAAAGCGGTGAGGATTGGTGATGGAGGTTTAAAGGTGGAATGGAAAGGATTCAAGGTGTGATGTTGTTAAGGTTGAGTTCGCATCAGAGTCTGCCCACGTTGTAGATAATGGAAGGAGAGGAGGAAGGAACCTAGAAAGGGGACAATGGAGTTGCCTAGGTAAAGGTAGGTAAACAGCAAGAGACAACGGAGCAGTCCCTTCCAGTCTAATATTAGGCTTCGATCAAAGAAAATTCTTGTGGGAAACGAGCAAACCCACCTCCTCAGCAACACATATGCCTGATTACCTCGACGCTACAAAACGGGAGCCGAACACAAAACGCAGCCAAGAGCACCCAACGGGAGTCGAGAGAGACAAAGACGGCGGCGACTCGGGATCCGCCATCGAGGCACGAGGGTCACTGACGGCCGCCGCTGGTCAAAGGACTTGGATATCCATGCATGCCATGGCAACCTCGACGACCAAAGCGAAGCAAGCTGCCGGGTCTTGGGCGGCAAGGGGCGAGAGTCAGAGTCAGATCCAGAAGCACCCGGCCGTCTAAACCTGACAGGCCAAGATACTCAGGCCAAGGGTCGGGCCCATAGCGATCCAGGCACAGCAAGGAGTGGTTCCCACCAGGCAAGCACGCGCGGCATTGACAGGGCCGGGGCCGGGGTTGTTGGCAAGATAGTAGATGCATGCAGCGCAGGTGCAGATGGGGCATGGACCCGACGGCGGCGAAAATCCGACAAGGTGAGGCAGAGCTTATCAACCACTTCTCGGGGAGAGTTCCCCGGCACCGGCAAATGCCCGCCCACCGTCGTCTGGTCAGGATCCATGCCGCAGTCTCGACACGACAACCTGGAGGTCTTGTGCTCGATGGGTCGAGACGAGATGGACGGTAAGGAGACAGCAAAGTGAGAGCTCACAAACTTACCAAGCCTGACGCAATGTTCAATTCACCCACCATCCGTTTCCGGGCGGGAGGAGAAAGCCGTTGCAAACGCCCGTAGTACCGACACGTGCGTGCTCTTCCTGATTGGCAATCTTGGTTTGGATTCTGATGGCTGCTGATCCGATGACGCCAAGCAGCGTATTCCAACAGAGACGAAATTGCTTCCACATCGCCGATTACCCCGACGGGTCCATTGGAAAACGTCACAGACCCGCAGACGCTCCATGGAATCTACACAAGCAATCGCGGCGCAAGAGCTTCGAGATGTTCGCTGGGGGTGTTCGCATTGCTCCCTGTGCGTCAAGTGAGACCTGCAGCGGCCCTTGTCGTATTGCCAATCCTTTATCGGGCCAATGGCAGAGCCTGCAATCAAGCCCGAATTGCTATTTCCATGAGCCAACGCAGATAGCAGACATCCCTGACAAAACTGCAAAAGCCCGGATCCGAAGACGAGATCTTGGTTGAGATTGTCGCAAGAGCACAATATTCTCCTCGAGCAGCCAAATGGCAGCACACACTGTTCTCAACTGCCTACGCTCAAAACAGCCAAGCCAAGGGGCTGTTGAAAAACGCTAACGGCTAAAAACCCTAGATCCCCTGTTCAAAATTAGGGCCGTTTCTCGGATGGGTTGGCTGTCCCAGCACAATGGGCGTTCGCAAGCTACCGCCCCCGATACAACTCTTTGACGTAGCCACGATTTTTCTTTCCATCCATGCATCTCCAACATTATCGGCATCCAGGATGGATATCTTGCGGCAGTTCCATTCTACAGCAGAGATAAACATCAAGAAGACGGTACAAGCTGTGATGTCACCGCTCTTTTCCTTCTGCAGGTCCTCCACTCTCCCGGCGTCGCCGTTTTCGCCAATGGATGTTTCTCAGCCACGAACCAGCTGAGACAAGAGGCGCCCAGAACGCTTGCATGAGTGTCCTGCACGACAACGGATCCTTCTCGCCGGACCCAGCGCCGCGGATGCCGGAGACGACACTAGACAACAACAACTCGAGCAGCTCCGAGGCAGAGTGAAATTAGACAGCCCCGAATCTAGACCCTTGAATTGACGGGATACCCAATGTCCACCGCTCTCTCACTATCAAACACAGCATATCAAGCCACCTGTGTTGGTGTAGCCCACGTGTCTGTCGAGGTTCCGAGATGGGTGCATCCCAAACCTCAGCCCTAGTATCGCCAAGCTTTTCTCCCCGGCTCACTAACTTGGCACTAAAAGGTCCCAGCTCCAACTGGGCTTTGACTCTAAAACACCTGAAGGGACGCTATCACGCTATCTGCACATCGCATCTGAGCATGTCTTTGACGTCGTTTGTTGTTGCTACACCACCATCTTTGCAAATGCTCGCCCACGCACGCATCATGGGCTTGTGCCGCAGTACCGCCTGTGGTGTGATACACATCACCATGCAATGCCTCGCTTGCAGGACTTGATAACCCCCTTTACTGCGCCATCTTACTCAATACAGTCTGTCGTTGACCACCTTCCGGTATCGCCGTATTACCGGCCGGCACTATACTTCCACATCATATATCCCCGCCAACTCCAACATGATCATCACATCACGTCGAACCCCCATCATCCTGGTTTCAAACGTCATTTTTCTTGGGTCTGCTTGGTACAATGAGAATACATGATGCAGTCTAAGCGGCTTCCGTATGCCGGTCCTTTTTCCTAAACGCCGAGTCTTCCCCGTCCCTTGCGCCTCCAAGACATTCCGAGGCGGATGTTGCTGTACGATTTCTCCAATCTCTCCATTATACCCGTTCTCCCGAAACCTGTGTCTTGTCAATCTTTGGTTTGCCCAAACCGTATCCGCTTGTGTAGTCTCGTTTCCAACTGCGTGTCTATTACTGCGCCGCGGCGCGCCTGGCATTCTCTCGTCCAATCTTCTTGAAGAAGGCATTGCTGTCCTTCTTGTTACGCTTGAGTGTCTGCATCTTCTTGTTCTGCTCAATGTACGCCATATCCTGGCCACCGCTGAGCTCCCCGAGGGTTCCGGCTGTTCGTCGGGCACCCTTCTTCTTCTTCTTGCGTCCCATGGTGCCCTGATGGAAGAGATCATCGTTGGGATCGTCCTCTTCCATGCTCTCGTTCTCAACGAGCACCTTTTGTAAGAGTTCACGGCGCTCCGACACGTCTGCGAACGCGAGGCCAGGAGTTTTTTCAATGTTGGCCAACTGCGTAATCACCTTGAACGCATATCCTTGATCGACCAGGAAAGCCTGTCGCTTGGATGAGAAGTACATCTCCTGTGTGTCCTTGGACACGAGCGAGTAGAAAAAGGCATTGAAGCCTTCATCATTTCTTCGCTTGGCTCGTAGAATTCGGCCTAGTCGCTGCGCTTCCTGACGACGTGAACCGTAATGCGAGGAAATCTGGATCAGACAAGTTGCCTCGGGCAAGTCGAGGGAGGTATCACCAATCTTGGACAGGAATAGCGTGTTGACGTTGGGGTTGTGCTGAAAGTTCTCCAACACCTGCAGACGTTCTGCCTGGCCCGTACCGCCATAGATAAACGCCTTTTGTAGCTTGAGGGCGTACGCCTTGAGGGCATACACATTGTCTGAGAAGACAATGATTTTGTCTCCTCGCGATTCGTGGTAGTTGATGAGGTATTGGCAGGCCTGGAACTTGCGCGGGTTCATGATATATAGAAGACCCTTCTTCCTGCTGGGTGCCTTGAGATATTGGTCGTAAAACTCGGTAGGCATTGGGCACCACACTTCGGCACACTGAACTCTGGCGATGTGGCCCTGTTTGGACAGCTCCATCCAGTTGGCCTCGAAGAGCTTAGGCCCGATCAAAAAGTTCAAGTCCGAAATCTTGTCATCTTCTCGCAGGAGTGTGGCCGTGAGACCCAGCTTCGAATGTGTCTTGATCGACGATGTGACCTTTCTAAAAATGTTGGCGGGGACGACGTGCACCTCGTCCAACAACATCAGACCCCATTCCCGACCCGTCAGGAACCTCATCATCTTCTCGGCGTCGTAAGATCTCGCTCTCGACTGAGTAACCATGGCGTAGGTTGTCACAATGATACCGGTGCTTCCAGTGAAGACGTTGTTCTTGGAATCCGACGTGAAGGCGACAATGTCGTCAGGGTTGATGTTAGACCACTTGAGGAATTCATTTCGCCATTGCACGACCGACATGGAACTCGTGCAGAGTACAATGACACCCTTCTTGATCGTGCAAGCAGCCGTGATGCCCACAAGTGTCTTGCCGGCGCCACAAGGCAAAACAATGAGTCCGCTCTTCGCTCGTCCATTGCCGAACATCTTGCTCAGACTTTTCTCCTGGTACGGTCGAATCTGCGTGCCGGGCTTGAGGTCGATATCCAAATTAGCGTTAACCTCGTCGCGTCGGAAATCGTACTCCTCCAGAACTGGATAGCCCAGGTTCAGACATTCCTTCTGAACTGTCTCCACGTCCTTGTCGGCGATTTCGAACGAGTGTGTCACCTCCTGGTCTTCATCGTCTTCTTCGTTGAGGTCGGCAAAGACATCTCCCTCCTTAGCCGGCGCTTCGTCTTGCTTTTGCTCGCCGGACTGACCAAGGCCATTAGCCTGCTTCACTCCGGCCGCGTTCTGTGTTCCAGGGATAACGAGACCACCAATCTTAGGCGCAACAGTAGTAGTGATTTCTTCCGTTCCCTGAACACGCAGAGGGCCAATCTTGGGGTTCTTGAGGAGAGTCTGGAGCATATTGGGATCGGGGCTTTCGACATAGTACTTTGTGTTCTTCAGAACCAACTTGACCTTGCCGTAACTCTGAGTACAGCTGGTGATGAAGTTTCGAATCTCGTCTGGCAGTGGAGTCTTGAGGAATCGATCCAGCGTGTTGATGATGTCTTCTGGCGACAAACCGACGGAGACGGCAGCGTACAGACTATGGGTCGTCAAGGCGTACTCGTGCATGAAGGTCGGCCGGGACAGCGGCTCGGCGATGGTGATGAGGAAGTCCTGAGCCTGCTCGGCAAGCGGGTTGAAACTCTCTAGGATAATGCGTCCCTTCTGAGGATCGATCCAGAGAGGGCGGTTCTGATGGTCCTTTTTGAGAACCAGGTATGAAAAGTCACGATCGCCAAAAATATGCGGGAGCGGATCCCGAATCGCATGTCTCTTCTGGTAGCGATCCAGGGAGAAAATGTCTATGTTCTTATTCAAATCCCGCTCCAGGGCCTCGTCGATCGGGGCGTCATCCTCCTCCATCATCTCATCATTGCTATCGATGGTTCGAGGCGTCGCGGTTCCTGGTGTCGACAACCGCGAGGACCTGCCAGCCTTTGCCCCGCCCTGAACGGCGCCGCCCGCTTTTCTCTTCGGAGGCATGTTTGTCGACTTCCGTACAGCGCGAATCGGGGTTGGCGATGTTGCGTGGAGGAACGAGTGTGTGTGTTGGGGAAGATGCGTTGGAGAGATGGGATGGTTGAAATCAGCCTTGAAGTGCTGCCTCAATGATTGATGATGACTAAGGGATCACGCTGCCTGGAGCTAGCTCGGAGAAACCCCCAAGTTTTAGCGCAGCGCGTGGTCAGGGGCCTGAGGTGCTCCCAAAAGTTGAAGACCCCGCCAAAGTCTCTCGGCTTCTATTTGAACCTACCGGTGAACGAGCTGAACCTCCATATATCATCGCGACCTTTTCAATCGAGTCTTTGTTTTCGCATATTGTCTATAACCTATTGAGAACCGTGAATATTCCTTCACTAGTATTCATCATGTGGTACGAGCGCAACCCAGAATTTTGCAGTCACAGGCTCTAACTACATGACATTAGCAAGCATATTCTCAACGCCCAAGTCGCCGTCCGGTCGCCTTGCTGTACGACCAAGCCACAAGCTTTCATATGACAACACCCTCGAAGCTAACACATGCGTGTCTAGGCAAGAAATGGTTTGACTGCGTCGAGTGCCACACCGAGCAGGAATCCCACCCTCTCATGCAGACCTTTGAGATGACCTTTGCCTGCAAAAAGTGCAAGAAATGCTTCCGAAAGGACGCCACCGAGTTCGAAGAGGCCGACGAATACTGCCCTCACTGCGATAACCACTTCATTATCGATGCCAAGACCCCTAAGGCTGCCCTATCCATCGAGAGCGACGATGTCCGAATGAATAGCAAGATGCTCAAGGACGACAGGAAGAGGCAGGGCGGTTTGAGATCCATCTTCGACCCGACCGAGGATGCTGACAAGCTGGGTTGATCGGTGAAGAATGAGAAATGGAAAAATGTATGGCGTTGAGGATTCATAGCGACTTGTCACTTCCACGGGGAAACAGCCTAATAGAACGCGTCCCGTCATTATTTTGTTGATACAATGGCACTGGGTTCTAGTTTGGAGGCTAGATGCCCTGGTCTATGCGATTTCTTCCCAAACTCCCCTCTATTCCGCAGCAGAATCATCCTGAGATCTGGTCAGGATGGCTGCACTTCCAGTGCCTGGGGTCCTGCCCGTCTTCTTCTTGGCAGCCTCCTCCTGCTTCTCCTGCTCAATCTCCTTCACGTAACCCTCAATCTCGGCCGTGGGCAGTGTCTCAATGGCAGCGCCAGGTGCCATCAAGGCAATCTCGATGTTCTTGGCTCCGGTCTGGACGACCTCGAGCAAGGATTTGATAGCCAGTCGAATGGTAGCCTCCCGGTCCATATCCTCCTTGTAGTTTCGCTCGAGGAACTCGCGCACAGTCTTGCTAGAACGGCCGATAGCATTCGCTTTCCTAGATTCAGAGTCAGCATGGGGTTACGTGCTGCACTCTTGGAGAACTTTACCATGCAGAGTAGATACCAGAGGGTTCGGTCTGGTAGAGTCGGGGAACCTTGCTGCCATTGTCGAATCCAACGATCAAAGTGCTGATGCCGAACGGTCGCACACCACCAGCCTGGGTGTACCGTTGCTGCACACCGGCGACGTATTTAGTAATGTAATCAATGGTGACGGGGTCTTCGACTGAGAGACGATGGGACTGCGCCTCTAATCGCGCCTTGTCGACGAGAATTCGGGCGTCTGCGTTGAGGCCAGCGAAGGCCAGGGCGACGTGGTTGTCGAGGAGTTGGATCTTGGAGGGCGTGATCCGAGTATCTTGCAGCTTCATGGCCGATCGCTTCTCACATCCCAGCACCACAACATCAGCACCCTTGACACCAACTGCGCAAGTTCCTATCGAGGTATGAGCTGTGATGATGATACCGCCGCCCTGGGGTCTGATACGCACCTCGCTTCACAGCTTCTCCAGCATACTCGACCTGGAAGACGTGTCCATCGGGACTAGCGATATGTCAGAATGCTGCAAAGGATCCTGTAAAGAGATACCAACCTGAAAACTGCCCCTCTTGTTAGCTATGCATCATGAATGGGAAGACTGTCAGTACTCACCCGACAGAGCTCTGTCGTATCCGGAGGCCATGATTTAGGTTTTGGGGGAAATGTGTCGTATAACGGAGACGTTTACGGAGGATGAATTCGACACACCGGTTCGGGGAGTGAGGGCGGAGAGTTGAAGGGTTGGCGCTGGGTCTGGTTGATGGTGGATGTTGACGTTGAGCCGCTGGGGTAGCTTCGTCAGAACTGCAGCCTGCCTGGTACCTACGGAAGGCTGAGAGAGCTGGAGCTCCAGCGCCAGTGCTAGCAAGGGGTGTGGCCCCGGATAAAGGTAGTGGCGGGGCCGGTACACAGTCTCTGTCAAAACTCACACGGGTTTACGCACTGTCTCAAGCCCCTTGCCATGTTCATATTCATTGGGTTTCGTCACATGAACTACTATCAACCAACTCGGCTCTTGTCGATATTTGAAGTCATCTATCCGACCTATATCTCATCGCCTTCTTTTTGACTTTGTCCAGCTTTATCAGTGTCTATTCCTTCATATTGCAGCAAAATAATCGATATCAATCATCAAAATCCCTGCAGGCCAGCTGCTCTTCTTCCAGTACGGGGCAGGAGATTGAAGCGTTTCAACTCTTCTTCGAGATGAGCAAGGAGGGGGAAATGGAGCCCCCAACTGATCAAGCATGAACACCTTCTCCTTGGTCAAAAGCTTGCAACTTCGGCCCATCTTTGTCTCTGTAGGACACCAGCAACATGCTGTCCCTTTTCCACCAGCCTCAAACGAAAGTTGTCCAGCCACATTATCTCCATCAGGCCATCCTGCGAGGTTGCATTGATTTCTCTGTACAAATCTATTGCTACTGTCATTGGCGTTATTAGCATATCCGGCTGCACCGTGTTATCGAGGACCGAGTCAAGCCCACGGCAAATATCGGCAGCAAACACACGGCCATGCTGGTACCGCGAAATGTCGATTTGAAGGTCGGGCGACAAATCGGGCCACATATTGGGGTACGCATCGATGACGGGCTGAAAGATGGCTCTGTGCAGGCTCTCGATACATCGATGAAGTAGGATCTGCGCCATCCAATAGTACAGGAAAGTCAGGCCCGTGTTTCCATCCCTGAAGGAATAGGAGTTGGAAAATGGAATGAAGCCACCAGGGCTCGTCAACTCCTCTTCCCAGTAGGGCACAGGATATCCTTCAGTGGGTCGGATGGCAAGCTGGAGCCAAGCATCGAAGTGTCCCTCGAGTGAGAGACAGTCCTGAAGAAGTTGCTGAGCGCGATAACGTCGACCGAGTGTAGCCTCTAATGGCACAACCTGGTCCGTCTGTTCGAATATCGTGGGCATAAAGAGAATGAGGTCCAACAGCTGGTCCAAAGAACACTTCGGATGCCTCTGCCACGGGATGGTTTTCCAGTCTGGGGCCGACACAAATGTGTCCTTCCGATTCAGGAGAGCGAATCCAGTCTTGATCCCATTCAGTATGACGAGCGACAAAATTCAGATGGTCAAGACTTACAGCCAAGGGCCGATACACTCGAACAAAGTAGTGGTGGTTGGGGAAATGACTGAAGTAAGCTGGACCCATATTCCACACCTGATGTGGTCCAGACTCGCTAAATGCGTGTGGTGAGTCGTGCTGGCTTGTGTCAGCAGGTTTGGGACGGGCTGACGGAAGCAATGAGCCAACCTCGAAGAAGAAGATGCAATAACTCTCTGCCGAGTCATCTGGCTCGTCGACGTCAGGCAGACGCGCCAGGCATTGCGCTCTAACATGAAACTCTCTTTCGCTCAATGACTGCTGCAGCTCCAAGGGGGTGTATGGGGGAAACATGATGTGGAATCCTGCAGAGTCATATTGACCTGAACTGTCCCGTAAGACTGTTGGAGGTCCAGTGTGCAATGCGGTGATAAGGACCGAATACTCGACGCCTTGGTTCGACACAAGTGTGTGGTCATCCCAGGCCGGAGCGAGAGGAGGAAGCGGTGTCAGATTGAGCCTGGAGGTATTCTCGCCTGCCGAGGCCTTCGGCTTTTTGGACGAAGATCCCTTTTTGGGGTGCGAGGCGACCCTACCCTTGCTCTCGGGTGTTCCGGTGATGAAGACACGTTCTCTCTCGTACCCTTCACATTGCCTCCCGCTTGATATACATTTTTGGCAGTATGGCCTCTCATTACTGCACTGATTGCTTGTCAGCTTTGGACACAGGGCACCGAGGAGTCCGCCAGCAAACCAACCTTTACTCTCCTCCTTCGACAAGTCTCGCAGCCCTTATACTTGCCTGGAACACCAACCATGCTGTCTGGGTGTTGGAATTGTATGCGCAGAGTCTGAATCGAAAGGGCATTTGCAGTGTGTGTTCGAGTTGACGTCGTTCAAAGACGAGGGGCTTGGAGCATGGCCAAGAATTCGGCACGGCCGTCTGCGATGCTGAAACTAAATAGTCGACGACTCGCATCTGGCTGAGGCATCCCAGTGAAAGTGTATCACTCCACAAGATACGGGATAGCATCTCCCACATCCCCTTGAGGGCTCCCGTGCCTGGGGATAGCTCGGCCAAGTGAAACGAAGATGTTTCCCTTCACGGAAACTACCCTGCTAAAGTTTCATGGTGCGGTAATGAGGGCGGCCCCCAACAGCGAATGAGATGGGTCAAGAGCTTCTATCCAACTCCAGCCAGCTGGGGGACGGTGGCTTACGTATCCACTGAGTGCACAACTCAGGGGCCAGGGCACGACAGACATGAGGAGGTGGTTGACGTTGGTACTGACTGGCATCGGGGCTGAGAGCATGGGATGACGATGAGGGGCCACCTACTCACGTTAGGGAGCCTGGGTCGGTTGACGATTTCCAGACAAGCACATGGTCTTGGCTCCATGCCCCGGGAACTTTGGCATAGCGGCGGCATTGGGCATCGGGGCGCTGTGGAGAAAAGGTGCTTCTAGCGCCGTCAGCCCCATAAGGCTGACCAGGAGGTGTGCAAGGGATGACCGATACGGATGCTGGTTGGCTACCACCGACATTGAGCTGAAGAAGCCACACAACAAAGTGCCCACGGCGTCAACGGTGGCCCGAGGGGGGCTTGAGTTGAGAAGCAGGGTGTCGGATTCCGTACCACTTATGGGTCTCTTTCCACCGTCATGGGCCGCCGGCGGCCAGACACACACACGTTTCCCGAGACGACTTTGCCAGCTAAGCTCTGACGAACAATCCTGTGTCTGGATCACCATCACGGTACAGTTCCGCGGGAGCGGTGGGTCGAGCCCCGATCCTTGTTGCGTGACAAGATGCCACCATACTTGATTTGACTGCCGCAGGGCAGGCTACCTTGACGAGTCTATCTATCTACAGGTGTGACTCCACGGGCCGGACGAACGCACACAGCCACGATGCAGTATCGCGTCCGAAGAAAGTGACTGGACGCGATGTTGCAGCGCAGAGCGCATCATGGACCCATCTGGCCGCTTGCTCGGTGACGATTGCAGGTGCATAAAGCCGGATGCATGAGTCTACAGATGGAAATCAGGCCTCCAGTGAGGCCACTGCAGCATGCCAGGCTGCGCTGCGCTGTGCTGCGCTGCAGAGGTGGGTAAGAAGGGATGCCGCTTGGTGCGAGGCCAAGAGACGGGGTATCAGATATACTTGTAGGGGTTCATGATGCCATTCTGGGGCGGATGTCAGCCCTAACGCCAGAGAAACAGGATGGGAGGGGGCAAAACTCCGACAGGCTCGGTTTAGGGCTGAAGGGAGAGGGAGAGGGAGGGAGACTTACAGGGTCAAAGAGCTTCTTGATCTGCTTCATCAGACCAATGGTGGTTTCGTCTCGGCTGTAGCTGATATACTTCTTCTTGGCTATTCCCAGTCCGTGCTCGGCGCTGATGCTGCCGTTGCGCTTCTGGATCCACTCGTATACCCAGGGCTCGAGGATCTTTTCCACGGCTGGGTCGTAACGGCGCACGGGGATGTTGAGGTGAAGATTGGCATCTCCCATGTGGCCGTAGCCCAGGACAGCCACAACGGGGTGGTCAGGGGTATCACCCAAAAGGCCCGCGTCAGTCATCCGGGCCTTGGTGTCCTCGACGAGGCTATACATCTCAGTCAGGGGGATCGAGATGTCATACTTGTAGGTGCCTCCCCAGTGGCCCAGGCACTCGGTGATGCCCTCCCGCCACCCCCACAGGTTGCGCAGCTGGGTCTCGTCCTGAGCCACTACGCCATCTGCAATCACCTCACGAGTCATGACGTCCTCGAGGAAGGCCTCGAGTTTGGCGTAGTCGTGCTCACCGTTGGAACCGCTCGTTTCAATCAGGCAGTAAAAGGGGTGCTCGCCCTCGAGGGGGTGCTCCTGGCCCTTGACCTCAGACACGATCCTCTGGCTGCGGCCGTCCATGAGCTCAAACGCTGATAGGATCTCGGACAGCTGCTTCTTTGCCTCACGGAAGGCGAGCTGAGCCTTCTCATACGATTCGATACCAAAGACGGCAACATTCACCGCCGGGGAGCGCTGAGGGCACTGGATAGCGACCTTTGTGATGATGCCCAAAGTCCCTTCGGCACCGATAAAGAGCTGCTTGACGTCGTAGCCAGTGTTGTTCTTGCGCAGGGTGCACAGGTCGTTAATGACGGTACCGTCGGGAAGGACGGCCTCAACACCGAGGACGGTGCCGTGCAAGCTGCCGTAACGCAGCAATCGCAGGCCTCCAGCATTGGTGGCGACGTTACCACCGACGTGGCACGACCCCTTGGCGCCAAGGTCGAGAGGAAAGATATATCCCCTTTGGGCAAGGTACGAGTCGACGGCCTCGAGGATGCAGCCGGCGTCGACGACGAGGGAGCCACTGACCTCGTCAAAGGAGCGGATCTCGTTCATACGGGCCATGCTGATGACGATCTCGTCAAAGACGGGGATGGAGCCTCCCACGAGACCCGTGTTGCCGCCCTGGGGCACGACGGCGAGGCGCTGCTCGTTGCAGTACTTGAGGATGCCGCTGACCTCTTCGGTGGTGGACGGCCGGAGGACGAGCCTGGCCTGGCCGCGGTACTTGTGCATCCAGTCCTCGTTGAAGGGCTCGAGGTCGGCCTCGTCAATGGCTGCGCCTCCGTCCGTGATGCCGTCGATGACGGCCGAGGGGTTGTTGCCCAGGATCTCGCGGAAGCGGGCGACGTGCTCGGGAGTGACCTGCGCGAAGCGGGCGTCGCGCTCCAGGTCCGGGTAGGTCTCGGCCGTCAGCTTGGCCCGGCACGGCTGGGTCGGAGAAACGACGAGCCTCGGGGCTGAGGTCGCAATGCATCGGACGGGTTGGGCGGCACGAGCAGCAGCGCCAGCGGCGAGGCTTCCTCTCGTTCTCGTCGCAGACAGACAGTTTCTGGTGCTGCGGGTGGGTGCCCTCAAGGCGCGGAAGAGCTGTGAGCGGGACGACATTGTTGGTATATTGTGCCTGCTAGCTGTAGCTGATGTGCTTGGAACTCTGGGTGAGACGAATTGGAACCTCTGAGGTCCTGCAGAGGCGGAAAGCTACTTATCCGTCAAGAAAAAACGGCTGCCCCGCGACTTTTTTTTTCCCTCTTGTACCTTTGGATGGCGCAAGAGGCGATTGCGGAGCCTGCCGGCACCGGCACATGGGAGCTTCGGGCCGGCTTCTGCGTGCCAGGGTACGTACCGCCGGTCGTCTGAATTGAGTCCTCCAGTCCCGAAAGCCGGGATTTAATTGTCGGATTTGTCCGGTGACAGCTCTCGGCCTCTGTGGGGTATTAGTGCGACGGCGAAAACTGCTTGGACACCGAGAATGGCGGGGGGGAAACTCCTGCGAATATCGGGGAAAGGTGCCGGCGAAAGCGAATAACTGACCGGACACAGCAATCCTCCCTCAATTGAGTAATTGCTACCTACAGCTGTTTAGCTGGTTGTCAGCAAAATAACCGAAGAGGCATGACATTGCGCCCCCATTCTTGGCGACTCAGCACAACCTCATGAGACATATACACTCATCATGATTCATCTTGTTAGGTAAGGTAAATAAATAACAGAATCTTGACTATCAAAAGCCTCGACCCTTGAATAATTAATAAAAAAGAAGACCACAGTGGCATCCCAAGAGGGCAATGCTACTATCCATCCTAATCAATCAATACACTCTCCGGTATAACTCAAAGGGATATCCATTTGCCAAAGCCAACAGCCCTCCGTCCCCCCTTGCCGCCCGCCAAAAAGAATAAACACCAACAAGATGCATCAAACAGAAAGGCAAGGCAGTTGTTGTTCCCACTGCGCAGAGACACCCTCACTTCCTTTCCGTCCCTTTCCGTCAAACAGGGTTCAAGTATCCAGCGTCTTACTCAACCTCCCCACTTTCGAGCACTTGATATATACCCTCCTCCTCTTGTTCCTCAAGTCAGATCCTCACCTTCCCTTTCTAGCCCCCTAGGCTCCGTTCGTGTGTGTCTCTGCGACAGGGCTCCTCTGCTCGAGATTCGTCCTGTCCTGCAGGGCCGCCTCTGAGCCGTCCTGCCCGTCTTGTTGATCGTTGATGAGCTTCTCCATGAAGCTGATGTAGTCGTACTGTGGCATCCCCCGGTCCTCCGACATGTCCGGTCCATTGTGCTCCGGCATAATCTCGACCAGCTGGTCAATCACCTCGTCAGGCACCAGACTATGCCGCAGGTCCATCTCGGTCACGTATGGCTTGCCGTCTGCCACTTCGCGGAACGACTGGAACACTTGCTCCGCCGTGTTCTGGTCCTCAGTTACATCCACCATGAAGCGGATAAACTGCTCGAAAGTGACGTACTCGCGGCCGTTGGACGTCTCGACAAAGTAGTCGTGCATCTCGTCCTCAGAGAATACCAATCCCAGCGATGCAAGGGCCGCACTGAACTCGAGCTCCTGTAGGGAGTTTGTGTCATCGCGGTCGAAGTGACGGAAGACACTCTCAAACTCCTCCAGCTGAATAGGTGTTAGGTTTGTCATGCTTCGCGCCACCATCTGGTTCTCCAAAAAGGCAAGCTTTTTCTGCACCGACGTCTTGACAAGGCCGAGCTCGTATACAAGCTCGTCGTATGTATAGGTCGTAAAGTCGTTCTCCTCAATGTTGGCCTCTTGACACTTTTCGTCCACCACCGCAATCTTCTCGAGATACTGGTCTAGGGGTGCGAGACTCTCGCTCAGCTTCCTCACGTGGTGTAGTTGGTCTTCGACATCGCCGTCGAGGCCAGAAAGTGCCAGCTGCATCGTGTTGAGGGCCATTGCAAAGTCGTTTGCCTTGTCAGCAAACGACTTGCGGAGGGCGTTCTTGATGCTGTTTACTGTCAGTCAGGGGTCAAGTGCTTGCACAACGAACCCACTCACTCTCGGATTGTCTCGTTGATGAGCTGGGCGCGCGTCATCTCTGCAGATGCCAACTCGGCCCACTTCCTCTCGAGAGCATCCAGACTCAACTCGGCCGGAGGGTCGTACGGCCGCAAGCGATATGTGCCCAGCTTTGTCTTGATATTGCCTAGAAGAGTCGCCAGGTCACTCTTCTCGGCAACCCATTGTCTCTTCAGACCCCTCTTGTACTCGGCGAACTGGTTTGCTTGGGCCTTTGCGTCGACATAGGTTCCCTCAAACTTGGACTGCTTCCACCCCTCGATCTGCTCTTGGATGGCCTTGAGCAAGGCTCGCATCCGCCGCTCGTAGGCACTCTGCATCTCCCAGGCGCCTTGCATGTTATTGACAAACTTTTCGACACGGCGTCCAGCATTTTCCACCTTTTCCATCTGCGAGAAGGCGTGGAACCAGTAGGCGATGTACGTCATCAAACTCTTCTCATCGGGCTTGGCCACGTCGCACACATCTTCCACATCCAGCAGGCTGGGGATACCAATCTCCTTATGTGCGATATCGAATGCTAGCTGCATGTTGCCTCGATGATCTGACTTGTCCAGGGCGTCGTAGTCGATCAGGTCGGGTCGGTGGATATCCAGGAGAGCGCAGAAGGCCAAACCGTCATTCCAGCTGGCGCTAAAGTCCCGAACCTCGACCTCGTCGTAACACGCCGTCTTTCGTTGACACCAGAGAAGGAGACCCTCCTTGGCCGACATGCCCTCCTCGTTGATGTCATTGATGGTGAAGCGTAGAATGAGAGTCCAAATGAGACCCAGTATGATCTTTTGGTTTCTGTTGACGACATCTTCGGCGCCGATGTTTGTCAGCTGGATGCCCCTGGACTTGATATAGTCGAGCGCCAAGTTGGCATTCTCAAACATTTGAACTCTGAGCTTGGGCTTTGAGGCATAGCGACCGAGCGACTCGTGTGAAAGGCATTCGAGTAGGTGAATGAGAATGACCTTGGTAAACGTCAGCATCAAGCTTGCGAGGATGCGCATCGTCAACCTACACCATCGCTGAGATCCTCCACCAGGTCCTGAACCACAAGGGCGCGTGCCTCAATCTTGCTGTTGAGCCTAGACGATGAGTCATGTCAGCAAGTGTCCTCTGTGGCGGGGAGTTAGTGTTGCCATGTACCATTTTGTAAAGGTCTTTTGCTGGACCTTGACCCATTGTTGCTGCTCCGCAAACGCCATCCTCGTCAGGCCTTGATCATGCGGGGGCTCGACGGCAGCGAGAGCGTCAGCTTGGGTGCTGGAACTGGGCAAAAACCTCCGCGGCTTTGAGGGCTTCTTTGCCTTGTGGAGGCCCAACGATATACTTGTACTTGTACTCCCAGATCGCTGCAGTCGCGCCGCATGCAGTTGTGACTTGTCCCGCCGGCTGCGCGGGGTCGGTGAGGACGGAGACGAAGTCGAAGAGGTGTTTGTGAGAGTTCGAGAGCGGCCGACGGGGCCAGCGACGGGCGAAGAGAAGCAGGAGGACTGTGGGCGTGAGGAGAGGCCGTCGGCGGTGGAGGTTGATGCGGAGACAGGGGATGAGGCCGACTCGAAAGAAGCGGACGAGTATCTGGAGGATGAGACGGATACGGTAGAGATGCACGATAAGCGGGACGATGCAGATGCTGAAGCAGAGGGCGAGCCGGGGGTATCCTCCTCCTGCTGCTGCTGCTGCTGTTGGCTGAGACGATGTTGATGCTTCTGGTGATGATGTGGGTGGTAAATGTCGTCTCGGTTCTCCTGGTGATGATGATGCCCAGGCTCCTGCTGGTTCGAGCAATAGGCGTCGTCGCTGCTATACTCGGCGCCGTGTAAACAAAAATCGGGGAACCTCTCGTTGCCGGGCTGCAGGGGCAGCACTAATGGCTGCCTCCCCCCCCTCCCCTGAAGGCCCTGGACGGTATCCCCAGCGGCGGCCATTTTTTTTAGAGACACCTAACTGGTTCTAGCGTTTGCCCTGTTGGTTAGCGGGCTGCTCTACAGCGCACCAAGTCGCTGCGAACCCCTGCCCCTCGTCGACGACGACAGCGGCGATTTCGGCTGTCGATTCGTGTTGGTGCCCTGGTCGTTTAAATGAAATGGGCAGAAATTCGATATCGCGGTCAAGAGCAAACCCACTCTGTCAAATATCAAAAGTGGCTTGTCGAGATTGTAATTACACGTATCGTATGTATGTATACGCGTTCTTCTCGGGTTGGTTTGGGCATGCGTGCGTGAGAGACAGCTTTGGGTCGTTGGGCTTATATCTTCCTCCACCGAGTCCATCCCTCACAGGTTCACACGCCTCCTGCAAGACCTCCTCGCATAAACTCCATGCCTTGTGCTATCCCCTCGCGACGTGGACGAGACACTGGACACGGGCTGGTCTGGAGATTCTGAGCTCCCTCTTTGTCCTCCTCTGAAACCGAGCACATCCTTTGAAGCTTCTCGACGGTTGCGACTCGTCCCTTAGAGTCAGCTCATAGAAACCCCAGAATTCAATGCGGCACGCCATCTCATGCCGTTCGCTCAGGGGTGGACCCTGCCATCGTGGAAAACGCTCTGGGTCGATCAGCGGCAGCACATGGTCGATGCATGGCGTCAACTCGACGTTTCGGTTTCGGGGGGTTCATTGTTGAGTGCCCGGGGAGTTTTGTGTGTGAGCTAGACCGTTGATGCCTCTTGAAACGTTTCGCGAAACCTCTTTATCATGCATTACAGGTTTATCTATTTTGGGACAAAGACCGTGCCATCTTCATTATTTCAATTAAAACCGGACATCAACTGTTTCGATGCAACCCTCCCAGACAATCAACTTAATGGACCAATTCAACTGTGGCGCCTGACATTGTTGAGACCATGTCCTAATAATAGCCAAGACCAGCCAAGTTTGCCCTTGGGGTGAGACCCCAGAGTTTAAGCAAGGGATTGGAATATTGCATTCTGCTTCTACGTCAAGTGAGCACGCTTACCCTGCATCATACGTTGATGAGCGGAAATATTGGATTTCCATTGCCAACTTATGGATATTTACTTAGCTACTTTGTGGATTATATGAATCAATGATAATGATTTTACTGTTGAATGAAAATATCATAATTGTTAAAATCTCAATACACAGTTTATGGCTGAAAAGATGAAAACACACATGGTACCCAAGGTTGATCAAGTTAAGTCGATCCATTGCACAATACTCAACCAAGTACTCGTGCACCATAGATCTCAACGCCCCATACCTCCTTCTCACATCGAAACGCACTTCATGTGATGGTACACGTCCATTTATAGACTCTAATACATCATATATCATACAATCAGCCTTCCCGCCAACACTCATCTCCTCTGCTGCCCATGCCCAGTCTGCTTCGCCCGGGACCGCAGCGTGTACCTCTCCTTCTTCCAGGCAAACACCAGCTGGTCCACGCTGCCCATGTCGTGCTTGGGCTTGCGCATGTACGTCAACCGCGCACGGCGCGCCCTCTTGGGCCGTCGCCAGATGATGTCGATTCCCGTCACCGTCGGGCTGTAGATCTTGAACCACATCTCGACGCCCACCTTCATCATCTGGCCCCGCAGCTGGATCGCCGTGTCCTGGCCCCGGCGCCGGATCTGGATGAACGCCCCGGCGAACGGCTCGCCCGTCTTGGTCGTCACCATGAGCACGTCGCCCACCTTGGCGCTGTCGGCGTGCTCCTTGGAGAAGAGTCGTGTGCGCGCGCCTGTAGGGTCCAGCTTGGCGATCTGCTTGTCGAGGAGGGCGGGCATCGGGTCGGGGTGCGTGGAGCGGATGGTAGGGACCTGGGGGTAGATCTGGAACTTGTTGACCTTGGCAATATCCGCCCCTGCGATAATTGTCAATTCTGTATACCAGGATGAGAGTAAAAAGGGCCAAGTCATACGTTGTTCAGCGCTAAAGGCATTCTTGAAAGCCTTCTTGAAGTGAGGCTGAACCTCGGCCGACTTCCTGGGCTCTAGACTGGCCGAAGAGTTGTACCGCTGGAACGACCTCTGGAATCTCGTCCGTCGAAGGGCCGTCTTGAGACAGCTGACCGGCCGTCCCACGCTGGCGACGTTCATTGTGATTTGTGGGTTGTCGTGAACAGAGAAGGTAGATATCTCGAGGTTGATCCGACGCTTAGAATTTCTGGAGCTTCCAACGTCCCGCATGCCAATTCCCGCGCATGATTGGCTCGGCCCCACAGTTTCTCCGGCCATTTTTCTTTGCAGAACAACTCGACTCCCATCATTCGGCTGCTGGGATATTTTCTGTATAGCCTCATAGATCGTCTCCCCCGCGGTCAATCACAATGGTCAAGAGGTCATTAGCATCGGTGGCTCGGCCACTGGCCAACCTGCGAGCCCCTACGGTGTCAGCCCGTCAATTCAGCTCATCTCCCGTCCATGGTATGTTGCCATGAAGGTCCTTCGATCCGCCCAACAACTAAATCTTGTAGGATTGAGCGCCATCTTCGCCAAGACCGAAAACACCAAGCTCAACGAGGCCCTCGGCACGATCCAGGAAAAGATCATCCTCCCCGCCTACCTCCCTCCCAAGCAGCGCGAGCTCGTCTTCAACCCCAAGATGCGCGGCTTCATCCAGCAGAACCCCGTCGTCATCGAGCTCGACGGCCTCGAGCACAAGTTCACCACCATCGACCGCTTCAGCGAGATCCCCAACTCAAAGAAGGCCCTTACCGAGGTTCTGGAACTCATGAAGACCAAGGAGGACTGGGACAACCTCGGCACCCTGCTCGCCGGCTACAAGAAGGCCGGCATCCGCCTACAGGGATACCACTACGACAAGATCATCCGCAAGGCGGGACAGAGCAAGCAGACATATGCCATCATTGAGTGCGCCAAGCAGTCCGACAAGACCGGCCTCTTCTTGACAAAGAAGAACCACCTTATTCTCCTTCTGTCCCACATCAACAATAAGATCACTTCGCCGAGCGGGGAGGCGAACGAGTCTGCGCAGGCTCTGAAGTGGATTGAGCTAGTTCTGGACCTTATTCAGCGACCAGAGCACCTGCACAAGGGTTTCAACCCCTCAGACCGGCTACATCTCTCCCCCGTTGTTCGAGGACTGGTCCTCTTCGCCCAAGCCTCGTCCATCAAGGCGGCCGAGAGCCCAGCAGAGGTTGACGTGCAGGCTCTCAAGGACAACGTCGTCTTCATCACCGGCGCCTGGGCTCGTCTCGGTACTGACGACTTGTTCAACTCCCCCGTCCTCGCCTCCCTGAACCCCCGCTCCCCCCTGACCAAGTCGTCCGAACACAAGGACCACCTCGCCATCAACTTCTACATCCTCGCGCTGGCCCAGAACATTAAGGGCATGGAGCTGGCCCAGGAGATCCTCGGTGACGCTGCCAAGGACCTGACGCTCATCCGGGACGCGCTGGAGCAGCACCTCAAGGACTTTATCAAGGTCGACTCGACCTATATTGAAGGCTGGGCCGAGACATATAAGTCGGTAACGGGCCGGAAGCCCCAGTGGTCGGTATAGACATGAAAAAGATATTTTTAACGTTTGGCCATGTACAATTTACTCTGTAACATCTACCTTTTTTGTACAACATACCCCTTCTATGGTAGAACAATGTACTTCTCCAGGTGCTTGGGGATGGCCCCCAGGAGCTTCTTCTCCGTCAGCCACTTGCGCGAGAACAGCCGGTCGGCGTATCTGTAGGCGCCGTCGCAGAGGACCGTGACGACGGTGTGGCCCTTGCCCAGCTTCTGGGCCACCTCCTTGGCCGCTACCACGTTGAGCGACGAGCTGGCGCCCAGGTACAGGCCCTCCTCGTCAAGGCAGCGGTACACCATCTCAATGCTCTTCTCGTCGGCGATGCTTAGAGAGCCGTCCACCAGGCCGATATCGGGCTGGAGGTTGTCCGTGATGCGGCCCTGGCCGATGCCCTCAGTGATACTGGACCCTGTGCGCTCAATGAGCTTGCCGCCTGAAGAGATGTACGAGTGCAGAACACTGCCGGGAGGATCGGCCAGGAAGCTCTTGACCCGGCCGTCTGAGACCTCCTTCAGATACCGAGTGATACCGGCCAGAGTGCCAGCCGTGCCGGTAGCGCAAGTGAAGGCGTCGACCTTGCCCTGCGTCTGAGCCCAGATCTCGGGTCCTGTAGTCTCAATGTGCGCCCGGCGGTTGGCAGTGTTGTCGAACTGGTTCGTCCAGACAGCGTTGTCCAGTCGCTCGGCGTGGCGGCGGGCCTGGTGGTTGTAGTTCTCGGGGTTGTCAAATGCGACGGCGGGGACGGGGTAGACCTCTGCGCCGAGCAGCCGGAGGAGGTCGATCTTGCCCTGGGACTGGGTGTTGGGCATGTAGATGACGAGCTTGTAACCCCGCGACCGGCAGACGTGGGCGAGGCCGATGCCCGTGTTGCCGGCGGTGCCCTCGACCACGGTGCCGCCGGGCTTGAGAAGGCCGCGCTCCTCGGCGTCCTTGACCACGTAGAGCGCGGCACGATCCTTGACCGAGCCACCGGGGTTCATAAACTCGGCCTTGCCGAGGATCTCGCAGCCCGTCTCTTCGGAGAGGTGGTTGAGGCGGATGAGAGGGGTGTTTCCGATGGCTGTAGCGATAAGTTAGCTTTGTGTAGCTATCACACGGAGTAGCACATGGGCTACAAACCTCCGGTAAGACCCCGAGAAACGCCCTGGGCCTGGGACACGGCGATGGTGTGGGCGCTAGGCTCAGCAGCCTTTGCGGCAGCAACGGCGAGCCGCCGGACGCTGTGACGGAACATTGAGACGGGGCAAGAGGATCGCGAGCTTCGGAAGGGTCAATTGACAGAGTAGCAGACACGAAAAGAGTCCCAGGTGAGCGAGGTTGCTTTGTGGAGGGTTTTGGCTTGGGAAGAAGGGAAAGCGTTTAGATGTGGTGGGGCCGCAACCGGCGGGCAGCTATGGCGCAATCCCGGGCTGTCGGCGAGGATCCACACCGAGTTCCATGATGGCCTCAATGACACCATAACGCTCGAGATGACAAATATTGTGAGAAATGGATATTTGGATGATATATACGCAGTAAATATGAAAGATATAATATCCTGGAAATGTTGATCATAAGTCTCTTGATCCAATGAGGCGCCGTCAACCCCCGTCTCTTACTCCTTGCTCCAGGCTCTCATGAGGAATTCTGATCCGGCCGCACATACGGCGCTGGGAACAGTCCCCGAGAGCCCATGTATGTCCCAAAGTACCAGTCTCCGTTCACGTCTTCAATTTCTTTGATTTCTGCCCCCCGAGGGAAGAGGAGCTCATCGTCTGCTCCTGACTTGGGATACCATCCCCACCTCGCGCTCGCCTTCATGCCCACTCCGCCATCCGGAGGGAAGCTCTGTGTAAAGTTTGTCGAGCCGTCGCTGGAGGGTGCTGTTTCTGATACGTCCCTGGTGACGAGACGAGCTGCGGTTTGGTCGCCGCGTTGCCATACCCACTTCTGAAGTCCCTTCTCGCGATGCTCGGGTTTGTCGGCTGGCTCGAATCGTAGCCCACGACCTCCAACAAGGTCCTGAGCAATATACCTCCACTGCCCAATCTTGCCGTCGGCGAATCCAACAACTACCATTCTGTGACCGTGAAGACACCTCCTCCACCCGGCATGGCCGTTCTCAGGGCTGATCTGGCGCTGGGTGACGAGTGTGCCGTAGCAGGAAGCGCAAATGTCATAATCACCTGGCGCCGCATCTGGAACGAGAGAGCTTGTGCATTGATAGCAGTGATATCTTGCCTTGTTTGGGAGAATAGGGTCCTGGCAGATATCGCACCGTGTCGCAAATGACAGGGGCTTGAAGGGGCCAGCGTTTGACGCGTTGGGGCCTTTGAAGATGGTTGCTGCTGGAGGTCTCCCTGGTGACCTTGGTGGGCTTCCTGATCTGCTTTGAGCTGGCTGTGTTGCCTCATGAGCCAATGGTAGCAGGGTATGTGTGCATGATCTCCCTTGATTCACGCAGTTGTTGCAGAAACCCCAATCTCCTTCGTTGCAGACATCGCAGCGCCAGTAACACTCGTTTGTCCAGGCAGAACACCTGGCGCAAAAGGTGCCGCTCTCCAGTCGATGCCGGGGATCGTCGGTTGTCATTGTTTTCCGGCCATCTGCGCCGCCGGGAGTAGAACGAGGAGGTCGATACCGACTTGCTGTGAGCAGGTGTGGCCTTGCCATTGAGGGATCACCTTTCTGCTGGCGTGTCTTTTCCCACTTGGACCAGGCACCGTAACCAAATCCAAACCAGTAAAGGCAACCCTTGCCGGCTCGATAGCAGTCGAGACACATGTTCCACTGACCGCTGGCACAGATGGAGCAGTTGTAGTGAAGCTCGTACTCAATGTGTGGTTTGTTGCATCGAGCACAGCTTATGGATGGCTCGGAAAATAGTTGAGATCTTGTTCTCTGATGTCCCGAGACAGTTGGGCTACTGACTGGACTGGCCACCGTCTGGTGAACAATCGCGAGGTCTGCAGGACGGGAACGACCACTGCGACCTGCTGTTTGTTCAGTGTGACCAGCCGAAGATTGCGCTGCACCCGGGGTACCCGATGTGTTTCCTTGGCGATTGGCAAAAGACAAGTTTCCATTGTTTCCTGTCAACGCCGCAGATTCGGATGGGTTAGGGAACGGGCCATGGTGGATAGGAGTACTGGTACTGCGTCCCTCACTGAAGCTGGGTCGAGATTGAGTCGGATCCGAGGTTTGAGATCTCAATGTGAGATCAGTTGAAGATCGGGCAGCAGGCCGGGCCTCGTTGGTAGTTGGAAAGACGGGGGCAGTAGCACTGCGGCTCCCGCTGGCGGTCCTGCGCCTCGTCCGTCGGCCTGTGTCTTGTACCTCGAGATTTGCTGAAGAGTTGGATGGCGGTGGTCGACTTCGCTCCTCGGTCTGGCTGGCAGCGCTGGCCGCACTGGCGGCGCTTGTTGATCTGGAATGCGGACGGGGCCTTCCTCTGGGTGCCCTGTTTCCATCCGGGGCTAGCATGCGGGAGTCCGACTGCCCAGGCTCTGTGTACCGTGATGATGACTGATAGCTGCTCCCGTTGTTCCTCCGCGACGTCTCCCCTCGCGCGCGTTCCCGTTGTCGTCGTCGGTACGCCTCGGTGATGCGCCTGCTAAGTTCGTCATCGCGACTCAAGTCGATGCTATCCAAATCAAGTCCGTCAAGAAGGCCTTCCTCCTGAATCTGCCTGGCAAAGTCCTCGATTTCTCTTTCAATGTCTCGCTCGCTCATGTCAGCTGAGCTGATGAGTGACCTGATGGATGACTGATGCTCAATCTGGCGCTGCCTCGAGTCGCTTCGTCGGTGTCTCCGTTCACCCTCGGGGTACAGCTGGTCGGCGCTGTGACGGGCTCCGTCGTCTGCGCGAGGGCGATGTCCTGGTCGACGCGGGCGGCTGTCCAAGCTCCGATCTCTGCTTGACCTGCCTCTATTATCCGCAGAGCGACTCTCACGTCTTCGTCGTGTCCTTGGGGGTCCAGATGATATTCCGGATTCCTGCAGACTCAGCTCTCTGACCTCCTCCACCAACCTCCTGTCCTCTTCGTCTGCGCGCTGCTCCTCGGCCGTTCTTTGGGTGTTTACTTTGGGCAGCACCTGGTCGCCAGGCTTGTACTTCTTGGCCATCTCCTCCTTCTCCGCGGCCGACCGATCCTTATCCGGATTCGCAGCGATGTACATGTCTAGTAGGGTCACAACGGTGGCATTGTGCGCGGTATCTCGAACGGCGGCTCGACATGATGGGCAAGTAAAGATGTTGGCGCCGGGAACAGGCGGGTTTGGCGACCGCTCGGCCGTCGTGGCCTGGAAGGAGAACCATTCCTTGAGACAGGCGCCGCAAAAGGTATGAAGGCAGTCAAGAAGGGTCAAAGGTCGGTATAGGAGCTCCGTGCAGATCTGCGCAAGGTTAGTGATGGGTTGGTTGTGATGCAAGATCAAAGGCGGGGAGAAGACATACCGAGCACGTCAGCTCCTTTTCCAGGTCCAGGCCGGCTTGTGGAGGCTCCATTCATGTCACGGTATGTAGACTACAGCCCATATTCTGGGTAAAATGAGATGCGCACGCAGGAGGAGCCTCCGCTGAAGAATACGGCAGAGATATGTTTGAGGATACGGGTCCCGTCGAGGATGGGCGTTGGGCCGACTATTAGAGGTCATCCATTAGTGGGTGGCGGGGGTTGGCCTTGGGTCTTGGGGGCCTGGCATGGGCCTGGGCATGGGCGCTACGAGACCGGGAGAAAAGGCGGAGGAAATAGCTGCATTGGCATCCCATCCGATGGCACACACATTTTTTTTTAACAGCGTGTACAAGACCAAAAGAAGGCGGGAAGAGGTTGGGCCGCTACATGGAAGACGAGAGTTTCCATTTTCTCATGTATGTTTGTGGAGCGTGTGCGAGGCCTGCGAGACATTTGACGTCTAACCAACACGCTGTCCATCAGGCAATGATAGACTATCCGCAGAGCATCCCAAGATGGGGCATGGGTCTGGCTTCAGTTGTTTACTTTCCTTTCCCTCTTTGTTGACTCTTCCCTGACCTCACCCTTACTGTAATCCTCTAGCCCGCTATTGCCATGAACCAACAGCGGGTTGTGGCTGTTCCTGTGTCATCATGCGGAGTCTTCCATCCCATCCATCCTTCTCACGCACACCAACTGCAGAGTCCGCTTACAACATCCCTGGAGGAACCACTGCCTCCCCCCCACCTCATGAATAACAAGATGGTGTCGAGTGGTTGAAAGATACGCCGGCGGTCACAAGGGCGGACTCGATCAAGCCCGAGACATTTGGCACATTTGCTGCTTGTAGGCCCAGAAGATATGTATATCTGTATGGATATCGAAGTCTTGAAATTCGTCTATGAACCAAGGATGTTTTCCTTGCCCATGTTGTGACTGGTTCTTGCGACCTAACTATGCAGGATTGAATCACCTATTCTCGGAACTTACCATTCTTTCCACTACTTGCAAATGTAAACAAACATATTTCGCGTCCCGCGGTTGCAACGGGTCTGTATTGCATCTACAGAGGCTAAATCTGAGAGGATTGCTTCCTTCGTAAGCCGCAGCAAGGCAAGGAAGCCATAAGCAGCCTCCAGCAATAGCAACTACAGCAGCATCGCCACCATCTCATCTCATATTCTCATCCCACGTTTTCTTCATGAGTGAGTCCACTCGGCCTTCTTCTTCTCGGCAAACGCCTTCATGCCAATCTTTTGGTCCTGGCTGCCAAACAGGCTGTGGAACACTCGGCGCTCGTACTCGACGCCATCCCGCAGCGGCAGGTCCTGGCTCTTGTTGACCACCTCCTTGGCCGCCACGACGGCCACCTTGGAGTAGCCGGCGATGGTCTCGGCCAGCTTCAGCGTGCCCTCCATCAGGGCCTCGTGGGTAGGGAATGTCCTGGCGGCGAGACCCCACTTCTCCGCGTCGGTTCCGGATAAGGACTTGCCCGTCAGGATGAGCTCCATGGCCTTGGACTTGCCGATGGCACGGGTCAGGCGCTGGCTGCCGCCGGCGCCGGGGATGGTGCCGAGCTTGATCTCGGGCTGACCAAAGTTGGCGGTCTCGGTGCAGTAGATGAGGTCGCACATCATGGCCAGCTCGCAGCCGCCACCGAGGGCATGGCCGGACACGGCGGCGATGATGGGCTTCTTGACCTGGGTGGTGAGGTTGGACCAGGACTCGATGAAGGAGTTGGTGTAAGCCTCAGAAAAGGTGAGCGGGGCCATCTCCTTGATATCAGCACCGGCAGCAAAGGCCCTCTCAGAGCCGGTCAGAATAATGACCGAAGTATCGCTGGCAGCATTGAAGTCGACAAGAGCTTCGTTGAGCTCCTTGATGAGAGGTGTGCACAGAGCGTTGAGAGCCTTGGGGCGGTTCAACGTCACTGATGGTGGTCAGTTTGTGAGATATTGATGCAGTAACCCCCCAATTGTAAGCAGAGGCTTACCTTGGCCAACGCCGGGCTTCGGCTGAGAAACTTGAATGAACTCATAGCTCTTTGAGCTGTATGCCCTAGCAATTCGGGGAAGAGTAGATGGCTGGAAGGGCACTCGAGCGGCCACGGGTCTCATGCATCGGAGGGCGTTCATCTTTACAGCTGTAATGAACAAAGGGATAACAAATTGCGGTCAGAAAGAAACAGTGGTATGATTGAGCCCACTATGCGAAGTAATGAAGCCTTTGAGTTCTCTCAGGCAGAAACAATTGGTCGAGTGATATATAGCTGGAGGTTGATACTGCAGAAGCTTGGAGCTGGAGACGAGGGAGCTTAAGCTCACGGTGACGCAACTGGAAAGCGTCGGCAAATAAGCCGAGGATATGGACAACAGCCGCCCATATCCATGGCAAAGCCGACGGCTTGGAACTGTCACGTGAATTGAGCCGAAGCAACTATCGAGATGGAAAATAGTCAATATTGGCATTGGCTTTCAACATCAATGGTGTTTTTCAACCTCCAGGTATTGATGTATTCATTGACCTCCTTTTCTACGCATGAGAGCGATGATGCAATGTGTTAGGCAGCCGAATTGGCTCCCATAGCTCCACTAACACCAGGACTTGACATGAACGACAGCCTACAAAGAGAGAGTGAAGCAGAGTTGACAATAGAAGATTACACTGGCATCCATGGTAACTATAGGAGTGATACTGTTTCTGACCATTTCAACCCCTAAACACGCAGGTTATACACGTCCTACCATTTGAAGCTCCAGGGCTTGAAAAGGGAGATGCATTGCTTAAAGTGGCATCTCGCGAAACGCGACCTACGCGATGGGCTGCGCCCCAATGACAGGTGGGGGGCAAGGGGTGTTTCTCCAAGAGATCCCCTAAACTAATTTGCCCCGGAACTCTGAATCACCAATGAGATGGCTCGTTATCCAGCTCCAAGGGCCACCCGGCGGCCAACGGTTCTTGCTGCGCCGGTAAAGTCCCGGTAGAACACTTGGGAGCAGAACTGGCCTTACGTGGCTGCATCGCCAAAAAGTCCAAACGTTGCAAGTCCCCTGCTCGCTCTCTTGGATTCGCCATCCATCGCAACTTTAATCCTCCCATCAATTCTTCTTCCTCAACAGGGTCATAGTCGCCGTTTCTTGTCCCCGAGGTCTTAATCTTTTGTTTCACGACTTGAACGACGCTGTACACAGATCCCTGTTTCTATCGACCGAGGCGACTCGAATCGACACTTGTTCAAGATGAATGCGCCAGAGCCTGAGCAGACCCCTTTCGAGGCTGTCAGCGTCCACACATCCAAGATCGCGCGCGTATGTCTCCTCGAGGGTGAACCCACGGCACAAGCGACTCCGTTGACACTTAAACTGTAGCATTACCAAGCTTTGCTGGACCAGTCGACCCCCTTTGTCCTCTACCGATGGATCGGCACCGTCGTCTGCCTCTTCCTCTTCTTCCTTCGAATCCTGTTTGCGCAGGGCTGGTACATCGGTACGCCTCCATTCCAGGAAGCCCCTCTGCGCCAAACCTTGCAACTAACGTGGTATAGTTGCCTATGCGCTCGGCATCTACCTTCTGAACCTGTTCCTGGCCTTCTTGCAGCCCAAGTTTGACCCCTCGAACGAAGAGATCGACAATGAGATGGAGGATGGCTCCGTGGGCACTCTCCCCACCAAGCAGGATGAGGAGTTTAAGCCCTTCATTCGACGGCTCCCCGAGTTCAAGTTTTGGTACTGGGCCACTCGAGCCATCCTCATTTCGTTTGTGTGCAGTTGGTTCGAGGTCTTCAACGTCCCCGTCTTCTGGCCCGTGTTGGTCATGTACTGGATTATCCTCTTCGTTCTTACCAGTGAGTTTTCGAGGTCTCATGGATTTACAGCCAGATTCTAACCCCCCCGCAGTGCGAAAACAGATCCAGCACATGATCAAGTATCGCTATGTCCCTTTCACGGTTGGCAAGAAGAACTACGCCAAGAACAGCTCTTGATTCACGACGGGAAGATTTTACGACTGATATTTTCTTCTTTCGGCACGACCGACCAGGGAAACCAACCGAGCCTGGGACCTGCGTGCCCTGTATAAACACCGCGGCTAGCTTTATCAAGCTGCGCACTAATGCGATGTGTGTGTGTCTCGGGGGACGTGTACTGCATGCAAATCATGAGGTGGGAGGGATGGACGAACGGGCGATAACTGGGATTGGCGATAACGGAACTGGGAGTTGCCTACGAAACAAAACGTAGCTATATAGACTTTGAATGGGCTTGGGACTAGGGCGAACCGAACGAGAGCGCAAGAAGCTCGAGTCTTGAGATGAACCATTTAATGAAAACGACGTCAAACAAGCATAAATAATTGGATGCGTTTTTCTTGCACTGAAGTGTTGAAATGGAAATCAGAGTGGTGGTTTTGGCGGTGTTGACGCGACGTGGAGCTCTGACGGGCCAGCCTTGCGCCGCAAAGTCAGATTTCCTTGACCTCGACCTCAGCCGTGCGCGCGCGCCAACAACTTTCCATCAACCAACCCAACCAAACCGCTTCATCTGCGTGCCCCCTCCTCGCATCTTGGGTTTCACCTTTGCCAATTCCTAACCTCCCCGGCGCCCATCGCCATTCGACACAGTCATGTCGTCTTCAGCTCCTCGCTCCGGCGAGCGCGTCATTCACCAGGACTTCATCGCTCGCATCCGCTTCTCCAATGCGCTCCCGCCGCCACCACACCCGCCCAAGCTGCTCGACATCCCCAACACGGGCCTCGCCAGTGGCCAGTACACGACTCCCGGTTTTGCATCGAGGCTTGCGAGGGAGCAGCCTCTGAACATCGAGGTTGATGCCGAGCTGGGCATGCCCCTTGACCTGGTGGGCATGCCTGGTGTTTTTGACGGCGACGAACGATGTGAGTTTCGGCTTTGACGATGGGGGCTGCTCATGCTGACTTTGTGTAGCAATTCAGGCGCCTGCTCATCCTCCTACTCTTCACCCTCACGACCGACCGCTCCTAAGACCCATTGCCGCCCTCGGAAAACCCAAGGTCGCCGAGGCCAACGTCTCCTTCCTTCGCCGAACCGAGTACATCTCGTCCACAGTCACGAAACGACACGATGGGCCTCTGCCTCGCGCCCTCCTCACAAAGGCCAACAAGTCCCGTCGTTTCGTCGAGCCCGCCGCCAACTCGCCTCAGGCCATCAAGCGCAAGATCGACAAGGGCTTCGACATTGCCGAGCACGACCTCAAGGACCCCAAGCGCGTCAAGCATCCCTCCAAGAGGAACCTTACCGTTGTGGACTGCTCTCCTCTCATCCCCGATCTCGATGCTTTCCCCGACTCTGGTGCATATGTCACCCTCAAATTCCATCAAAACCCAGTAGCCAGCGGCTCCGAGTATGATAAACGCCTGCTCAGCGGTCTGTTCAGGCCCATAGACCGAACGCCTCAGGAGGAAGAGGCGTACGAGTTGGCGCTCGCTGCCCACGACCAGGATCCTGTCAACAATCCCAAGCCCCAGAACCTGATGAACTACGACTATTACCTCGCGCAGTCAACCTCCGCAGGCGACCGCTTCCGCCGCAAGTTTGACGTTGAGAACCCCGAGCACAACGAGGAGGAGCTGTATACGCACGAGTCGGACGCTGGCGGCTGCTTCCAGTACAACCGACTCCGAGCGTACGAGACGTCTCAGGAGACGGAGCTCGACCACTCGACCAAGTTTGAGGAGGAGATTATCCTGGCTTATAACGAGGACACATTCTATCCTAACCAGAAGGCTGTCTACTACTACCCCGTGATGCAAAAGTCGGTCATCCGACCTCAGCGAACCAAGAACATTGCCCGCAAGATTGGCATCGCCGAGGAGGAGCAGATAGTGGACCAGCTCGATATCACAGTCGAGGACCCCACAGAAGTCATGAAGGAGGCCATGAAGCAGTACCGCGAGAACCCTCTGGGCTGGGGTCAGGGTGAGGAGGAGGAAGAGGAGGAGCATGGACACCACGACGCCGAGGGTGAGGAGGAAGGCCACCACAGTCCAGCGGCCCAGCACTCAAGATCGCCTTCTGAGGATCGTGATGCCGAGGGCGAGGAGGAGTAGGACTCTGATGTGGGACGAGGTTACCCTTGTATTTTTGTCGCTCAAGGTTGAAAGCCCCGATCAAATCGGGGAAACTCAGGAGAGGAGATGCATCCTTTTGGCGAATCCGGCGTAGGGCTAGTTTAATCATAGATTTCGGGCATAGTAAAATTCAACTTGTAACATGATGGATATGTATGTATCCAAGACTCGTTAACTCGTGTATGGAGGTGCTTCTCCAAGTGCAGTACTCGTGCTGTATATATCCCGACCCAACCTTGACGCCATTAAACCCATGCCCATGTTCCTATATGCAATGCCATCCATACCGTAATATCAAAAGTCATTCAGTCTGCTCCCTCTGTCGTAGGAAGCTTCTTGTTTGCGCTGGCGCGATCATAGCCAATCACCTCTCTCTTGTCGTCTATCACCCGAGCATACCTGGACATGTTAGTATCGTCTGGAGGAACATCTGCAGGGAATACTTACTCCAGCATCAACCGAAAGAACCACGCCTCCATGTCGACCTGACGGAAAGCCTGGTTCGCCCACTCCCGACTCGCCATGGCGATGCGCTCGCCCTCCCCGCGGGCAGTCTCCTCGCTGTCAAAGAAGCGCACCGCCTCGAGCCAGTCGTCGCCCTGGACGCTGAGGGGCACGTAGTGAGCCCACGGCCTGAGCCATTCGGCGTGCCACTCGCGAAAGACGGTGAGTTTGAAGACGAGGCTCTTACTGCGCAGAAATGCACCGAAGCGGCCTGAGAAGGCGTTGCCGTCCATATCGAGGAGGTACTTGTTGCGCCAGGCGTCCTGCTGGTCCACAGCATCGGACACGTTGAAGAATGCCCGCTGGGCCTCGCAGTCACCCGGGTCGCACTGCCCAATGTGCGAGAAGTGCACGTCGACGAGGTCGCGGTATTCGCCGCGGGGCACCTCGCTGGCGCCCCAGGGAGGTGTGCTCTGGCTGGTGAGGATGTGGGCTTGATCGCGAGCGTTGAGCTTCTGGACGAGACGCTGGCGGTGCTGTCGTCGCCAACGCCCATCGCGGCTGTATCCTCCTGTTGTGGAGCCGCGCCAGTACAGCTTGCTCTCCTTCTTGGCCCATTCCATGTCCATGTCTTCGTCGTACTCCACCTTGCCGGCCCAGTCCCAGGTGGAGGGATAGATGAGGTCGCTGTAGGACGAGATTTTGGATTGCGAGAAGATTGGGAAGAGGTCCTGAACAATGTTGTATGCGTTGGGTCCGCCAAAGAAACCAAACGTCGATTTGAGCGAGGGCGAGAGGCAGACATCGGACATGGCGGTGGTGTTGTATACAAAACCCAGGTCGCTCATACCGTACCTGCTCCGATAGTCGGCGCTCTCACCATCCTCGATAGATCGGGCTGGAGTGTCTGGTGGGCATGACATGCGGGAATGGGACCAAGTCGACTGGTGCGCGAAGAAGTTGAACCGTGTAAGAGTCGTCTCCTCAAACGACTTTCCGTCATGAAGTTCCGAGTTTGTCTTGGTAAAATCATTGGCGGGTTTCTCGACCGCAAAAGCTGCGGGCATGTACTTTTCTCTCGCTGTCTTGACCAATCTCGCCAGATCCTCGTGAGATAGAATAACTCGAGACTCGTCGTGAAAGTTGAAAGCGAGGTCCATGTCCGGGAGATATTGGAGGAATTTTGTCATCATGCCCTTTGTGGCATTCTGCTGCCACTCGACGCCATTCTGGATATAAGTGATCTTGTGGTCACGGATTGATACTCCAATCAGTCCGTTGTCGAATCCCAATGCCTCTCTGGCTCGAGCTCGAATAGTCTTGGGTCTGAGGCCCCAAAACGGCGTAATCAAATCGTAGATGTTGTCAAACTCATCAATCAACTTGACTCCATTGTCTTTGGCAAACTGATACCACTTGTCAAAGTGAGGTGGCGGTGGCATTCCATATCTCCGGCGATACTCGACAACTGCTTCCTGTAGCGACTTGGACTGCCGGGCCTTGACCTCTTCAAACTCGCGCTGCGCATTTTTGACGAGATATGTGATGGGATGCACCCCTGATTCGGGAACTGCTTTGGGGTTCGGGCTTCCTTCAGTAGACACCTTGTCTTCTGTGGCTCCTGATCCTGGAGTTGACTGCGGTTGTATTGGTGCTTGTTCTTGTCTTTGTGTCTGTACCTGGTACCTCCCAACCTGATCCGGTGGTATCCGTAGCAGCGTGTAGGCGCAGAAAAAGAAGAATACGAGGGCAGCAACTGAAAAGAGCTGCCGTCGTTGAGAAGCTCGAAAAGATACGAGGGACCACATCTTGTCGATGGGCTCTGTGCCAGACAGAAGTAGGGTATCTTTGAAGATGCGCTAAAGTTTGTAGGAATCAGTCCAGTGAAAGAATCATGACAAGATTAGTGCGTAATGGTAACAAAAGTCACACGTCTTGACATCCAAGTTCCGCGATGAAAACGACGTTGTGAGGTGAGAGGGCTTAGCGTTGGGGCGTTCTCATTGGACGGACACGGATAAAGAAAACAATGGCTTGGTTCTCGATGGCGTTGCCACAACGACTTTGGGATCCTGAGTATGAGTAAAGTCACGTGATGATAGCTTGGCGTACCTTTGCGAACAAGACTCTGGGTTGGTAAATGAACTTTAGTACTAACAACACATGGCTTGACGAAACACTCCACTAACACCTGTGACCTTTGGGTTTCTTCTCTAGTCCGGTGGCCCAGTGCCATGGCACCAGCTGCCTGGTGCAAGATAGAATGCTTCATTCCCCCAATTGAGCACGGAGGTCGCTTGCACAAGGGCTCCGTTCACGGGCGGCCATACACTTGGCCAAGAAGTAGTCCATGCTCTTTTCATCTCGGATTTGTTTATCAAAGCCGGACGCCATATCGATTGAGGGAGAATCCCTCCAACGTGCATTGAGAGGCTGTCCAAATATTGATAGAAGATTCCGATGGGTGAAGTCTTTCCAAGGCTGCCATGCTGTCACGGGCGTCCAATCGCTGTTAGAGGTGTTCGGCCCAGTGAGTACCGCGCTGGCGTCGAGCCCAGGGTTGGGCTGTACAAGAACGTCGAGAATGGTTTGAGGCATTGGATAGGGGATCCAGGTATGGAAGCTACAGATCGTCTATCTACTGGCATCCGCGAGGCTTGTTTCATAGAGTAGAAGCTCGCTGGAACTACATATATTCATCGGTTTACATGAGGGTGCCTGGTGGCACCATGGCCTTGTGGTCCTGAGGTTTGCTTTCAACATGGACCACAAAAATGTGGTCTGGGGTAGCGCGACGTTCCACGGGGCCCACAGGGCTGATGGGATGGGCATCATCATCCCTCCCTCACACAGGAAGACGCTTTCTTGCGCAACTGACTGTGCTAACCTGCTTCTACCTCGGCAGGCACCAGTGGAAATCAAGTCGACCCCCTCAGGCGACCTGGTTCCGCCTTGTTGAGCCATGTCATTGGACGACAGCTCACTGGATGTGGCAGAGAGGTCTCTTCTGGAGCGGGGCTTTTATTGCTGGGAAGATGTTTTCGCTGGTGATAACATCGCAGAGCTGGAAAGCAGGCAGTTCCCTTACTATACCAAATATGGGCTGGACTTCTTGGCCAACTTTGCGTTCGATCCCGTACGTCCAGCATCCCGCGTGCTGGTTCGGGGACTAACCTGTCACAGCGCGTTCAGTCCCTAGTTGAGGCCTCGATCGGCCCATGCATCCTTGGACATTGGCTCCGATACGAAGAGTATCCCCGCCACGTCGAGTGCTTCAGGCGAGGCGGAGTTCAAGCTGGTCGAAAGGTTCTCATGGTGCATGTGTGGTCGAGGGGCTCGCAAGTCGATTACTACATTGGTTCTCACCTCCACGCGTGGAACGTGACAAAGGGCCTGAGGTCGGTCTTTGAGATCCCACTATCGGAGCTAAGTCGTGTGGGATGCGAACCAGAAACCATGAATTTTGTGGATGGTGGCTTGTGAGTTGCCCAGTTTCTCGATCGTCTCCCCCTCTAATATTCTCAAAGAGTCATCCTCGATGCTCGACTCGGCTTCGAAATCAAGCAGGGGTACGCCGTCACCTTCATGTTTGCAACAGAGGATGTGATAGCAAACTGGGTAAAGATCGTTCTTCCACAATCCACTACGCTCAAAGATAAGGTGGCCGAGATCGAGAAAATAAATCCGAAGATAGGCCTGAACTTCACATTTCAGGCGATAAATGATGGGGAACATCATGGTTAGTGGCATCGCCATCTTGCCCATCCATAACCCAGTGGTTCATGAACAGAGGAACACCGTTCATGATGTGCATCAGAGGCGCGTTGAAGCTGGCCAGTAAATCCAGAGACAGCATGCCATCTTCTGGCAAGCCTGAGACTAAGTTGTGCTGCTGTGCTGGACCAAGAATTGGTAAACCTGTCATCTCGACATCATTTGCCAAACCGCAGCTTTGAGAATCCGCCACAAGATTACCCAGACACATCATGGCTCGCTGCGAAACTTGCGGTGGTAACAAGATTGTCAATGGTATTCCATGTCCGACTTGTAGCGGCAAGGCCGCCTAGGTAACTGGCTACGCCTTCGACTTGCAGGTACGTTTGGTACTCCCTTGCTGCTTCCTGGCCCGATTTTGACGTTTTCTAGGTAGAAACACTGAAAAGTTTTGAGACGGGAGATGACGAATTTGCTGTTCGGGTTGTATGGCCATTTCAATCAATCCCACACATCTTTGGATACCTACCTAGATACATTACATCGATTTCTCATGCTCCGATTGCTGTGCCATCACACACCTCTGCTGCACTCCTTTGTCCATACAGACTTGGATGCCACGGGATATGCCAAGGGCATATAAGATCCGCCATATCCACGAGTATTCCCACCCCCTTCCAATTCTCTACCCGCGATGGCACCAAGCAGAACCCAGCGAGCCAAAAGAAATCTAGCTGCGCTTGCACAACCTCTGACGACAGGGTGCATCCATTGTCGGATACGTATTCATACACGATGGCGTGGTAATCTTCGCTCGGGGACATTTCGCGTACAGCACCTTCCAGTCTTACTTCCGGTATTCGCATCTTCCGAGGCAGCGCACAAAGCTCTTCGCCGCTTATCATCATCCAGCCGTAGCACCTCCTGACACGAGGGGGAGTGCTGTACTCGATCGCGCCAGGCGTGTCTCGGAATGATTGCCGCTCACGACCCTCGTCGGAGAAGGCGTGAAGATTGGCCAGTGCATCCCGCAATACTTTTTGCGGTCGTAGATGTAATCGAATAGGGTCAGAAGAGTTTTCAATCGCGAACCGCATCATCTCGAGGAGGGAGGCGTTCTGACATTCTAGCTGAGCTGACCAGTATCGTGTGCCCTCTGGAGGGTGGTTGTCCCAGAACTTGATAATCAGCAAATTATCACCGTGGACACGAGTGCACATAAATAAACCTACGACTTTGAGCGCATAGATGCGCTCATCAATGGTGACTTTCCAGACGATGCCATCAACCCCGTAACCTAGCAGTCTCTTGAAGTTGACCTTCCCCTGGTGCTCAAAATGCCCTAGACGAGGTTGGCGGAAGTTTCGCTAGGCGCAAGAGCTTACAGCCTCGCTCATCGGTCTCTCATCGAGAAATGGCTGCTGTTTGGCTTTGTGGCATCTGGCCTCGAAACGTGCCAGGAAAGGGCTAGGCTCTGGCGGCTGTCAACCTATACGCTCAGTTAAAGACATCATGTTTGATGCGAGTTGTCTGATGGCCATTCTTCACATAAAAGCATCAGGTATCTCGGGTACCCAAGTCAACTGGACAGCCCAATAGTCCGGTAGAATATAAATCCGTCATTCTAGATCCTTGGGCTGGCAGGAAAAGCAACTACTTGAGCACATTAGATGCTTGCTGCAGCGAGCACACCCTTCTACTTCAAAGGAATACATCGTAGTATGGCAGACAGAATGTCTACAAGGTAAAATTGGTGTTTGGACAAGCAGAAAATACACATCCATAGCATACCGATATCAACTTCACAGTGGCCATCTGAATCGGTGAATCTGAGCATCTCGTCAAGGTTCAATTCTAGTGCTCGCGTGTGCGACCAGCTCCATAGCTATAGTATCGCATCGGTCATTGTCATCATAATTCCCCCCCCAACGCCGAGAATGCCAGACTCTTTTTGTGTCAAAAACTTTTTTGGTTACCCCGTCCCGCTTAGTAGAAGAAGCCAATGATCTTGCCAGAGACGTGCTTGCGTCGGGCCTCCTCGTGGTCCATGATACCGGCGGAGGTGGTCAGGATGACGTAGCCGAACTGACGGGCAGGGAGCAGCTTGACAACCCACTTCTCGAGCTCGGAGAGGCGGACGTTGTAGCGGGGGGAGATGACACCGGTCTTGTTGAGGCGGCCGTTGAGCTGGACGACAATCTTGCCGGAGCGGTGGTCGTCAACTTCCTCGAACTCGCCCACGTAGCCTGGGATAAGGAGTCAGTTGATGTGTCGAGAGACTAAACGTTAGACGTCATGGGTAAGAAAAATCAGAAAAACGTGTAAGATCTCCGAGGGTTAATCTATCGGCAACTTATAGGGGCTGGGTCGTGGTGCGGTATCGACGGTAGCCCTAGTTATCATGCCGAACAAAGGAGATCGTAGAAGAAAAGAAGAAGAAGAAAGAGTCCATGACCTACCGTGGCGCTGCATGACCTGGAGGAACTTGATGATGACCTTGGAGGAAGGTCGGATCATGACCTGACGCTTGCCAGCCTTCTCGGCATTGTTGATGGCGTTGAGAGCGTCGTGGAGAACGGAGGTGCGGACCATTTTGGCGGTGTTGAGGAGATTCTCAAGTCGGGACGGGAAATGAGGTATCTGCCAGGAACGAAGCCAAGTGTTAGCCCTTCGGAAAGGCTCGTGAGCGTGGAGAGTGCCCTCAGCGACCGATCGCGAGGGTTCTGCCGCCCAGTGCTGCGGAGAGAAGCGTATCGAGAGCTCACGGCCGGCGAGGCCCTCGATTTCTCTCTCCTGCCATGGTGAAAGGCATCATCCTTCTGATTTCGAATCGCTGTTCGGCGTCAGTCATACATACCTCGTGGAATTTGACGTTGGGTGGTTGGTTGAGAGAGTCAAATCAGAAGCAAGCGTTGTGGGCAGGGAAAAAAAAGTCGAGATTGGGGGTGGGAGTTGTGCGGTGTGCCCTGGTGGTCCGTGCACGTAAAAATGCCCTAAGGGTACAGCGCACTCGGTCGTTTAGGTTTCGGCAAATCACCGTGGGACTGAACGAAGACACTTCCAGATCACGACTCAAACCCCCGTCCTTCCAACCTTTTCTTTTCCCCCTTGATACACATAGAAATCTTCGAGGATCGCCCGACAAGAAAACAAGCCAAGATGGTGAGTTTTGTTGATATCCGACGCCCTTTGTTCGCCAATTGCCCGCCTGCCATGGCGCGCGTGCCCGCGGTGGGACGATTTTTGCGACGGCGGGGTGGGAATTTTATCTGGTGGCATGGTTTTACTGACGAGTTCTCGCGAATAGTCGGACGTAGAAGACAACACCCCCGAGGTCGCCGATGTTGTTGAGGTTTCCGGCGATGCCCCCAAGGGCCAGATGTCCATTCTCGACGCTCTCAAGGGTGTCCTGAAGCTCGCTCTCATGCACGATGGTCTCGCCCGCGGCCTCCGAGAGGCTTCCAAGGCCCTCGACCGACGACAGGCTCACATGTGTGTCCTGAACGAGAACTGCGAGGAGGAGGCCTACAAGAAGCTTGTTGTCGCTCTCTGCAACGAGCACAACATTCCCCTGATCCAGATCCCCGATGGCAAGCAGCTCGGCGAGTGGGCTGGTCTCTGTACGTGGCATTGGAACCGAGAGGAATCTTGTGCGTGGAAATGCTAACATGACATGTCTAGGCGTCCTCGACCGTGAGGGCAACGCCCGCAAGGTCGTCAACTGCTCTTGCGTCGTCGTTAAGGACTGGGGTGAGGAGTCTCAGGAGCGATCCATCCTCCTGAACTACTTCCAGACCGAGCAGTAAGGTGTTCTCTGCGGCGGGCGTTGGCAGTGGAAGGGGTATAGAGTTGCGGGCTTGGCTTTCGGGGCCGCTTGACACGACTTCGCGGTTGTACTCTAGCCACTTCGGTTGGCATCTGAACAACACACAAGGCCTTACGTCTCATGGCCATATTGCATCGAGAGGAATAAAAAAAATTGGGCATCATTGGATTTGAAATTGCGTGTGCTGTTTCTGTGATTGATACATTGGCATATACATGTATGCCTGGTAGTGAGCTTGGCCTACTTTCGTCCTTCGACCTAAACCTATCATCAGCAAAATGCCATCCCAAGCGTCTGCCGTAAAACTCACCATGATGATATGATACCCAAACTCAGTCTTGACCTCGACAAACTTGGGGCTGGCCGTGGTGCTTGGCTCAAGGACAAAAGCTGCCTCCTCAAACTTGGGATCCAGGCTGCCCTTGGTCTTCCATCCCAGCGAGCCGCCCTGCCTCGCCTTGTCCTCGGAGAACTCGCGCGCGACCTCGTCAAACTTGACGCCCTCGTTGAGCTTTGCCAGTGCCTCCTCCTTCTTGGCGTGCTTCTCACACTATAGGGCCGTCTTTGTCAGCAGCAATGTTCCCCCTCTAAAGCTCGTTCATCGACTCACCAGGATGTGGCGGACGTTGATGCTCTGAGCACCCTTGGCCTTGCCGCCTCCAGAGTCCTTGCTATCCTTGGTCTTTTCGCTCTTCTCCTTCCCTCCCTTGCCTTTGCCCCCCTTGTCGCCGCCCTTGTTAGTTTTGCCCATCTTGTCGCTTGAGTTGTCGTGCTTGACAAAGAGAAAGAAAGAGGCTATGGCGGTGGGATGTTGAGCTGGGCCTTTTCTGCCCCGCCATGGATGGACCCTTGAGGATTCCTGCTTGTGACGCAGCCCTCAACCCCTCATGTCATGAACCGAGCGTCACCAGGTATAAGCCAGGGGATATGTACATGGTTTCTATGAGTGTCATGAATTCTTTAACTACAAATATTAAAAGGTCTGTGGTATAACCAACACCACGAATTAGACAGACCCTCGTGCTTTGGCACCTGGCTCTTGAACATCAGACCCTCCAACGCCATCTTCCTTGATGCCAGACTCTTCCACAGCACCCTCTGCTACACGTTCTGCTGCCAACTTTTTGCGCAAGACACGATCCATGCGGCATGCCTCTTGGTTACTCTCCTCCTGAGCCCTTTCCAACTTCTAGTTTAGGAAGGCCTTGTCCCCCAGCCTCTTCCTGACCTGCTCCTCGGCGTACTGCGAATAGAGACCCCAGTCATCTATTTGCGAGGGCCGTGGTACCATCTCGATGTCTTCTATCGGTGGCTGCGCTTTGACTCTCTCTAGGATAAGGAACATACGGTCCGTCTTCATCTTCTCGTAGAATCTCTGTCCGTATTGGGCCAGTTTGTATCTGGCTCGAGTAAGCCAGCAGCAATCGTAGTCCAGTCGGTAGGTACTTACAATCCATCGTATCGAACGCCGTACCTTGGTGCAAATGGGCTGTTGAGGTTGTGTCCACGCAGGACTCGCATGACGGTGCCGACTTTGGTTATGAGCGATACGTGCATATCCGCCAGACCACCGTTCCTGATATAAGTGGTCGTACCCTTTAGTACAGGGTCTTCGAATTCTTCCCCTGTAAGAAGCGGTAGCGTATCACCCCCGAGATGTCCTACAGTGGGAATTTCGCGTGGGTTGTCAACGATACCATCCCGTTGAGCGCAGGCCAGGTTCAGCCACCAACTATGTCATATATCAGCAAGCACGTCAAACGGGCCATTCCTAGGGGATGTCTTACCGCCCTGGCTCGAATGTCTCGTCTCTATCGATTGCTTGCAGTCTCGTGATGCCTTTCATCCTCCATTCTTCGCCAGGGTTGTTGACCTCAAAATCTCTCTCTACCCCTTTGAGTCTACCCGTCTTGGAGAGCTTGAGATATCGGGAACTTTGGATGGTAAAGTAGCCTTCCCGGAACCGAGACCTCCATCGCCATTCGAGACGCTCTGCTAGCCTCACGTCCCTTGCGTATCTGTCAGGTTCGTCCATAGGTCGTTTATCGGGGTCAGTGATATCGGCGACAAGTCTATCGAGGCGGCCTCTCTCGATAGTCGCGAGATCCATTAGGGGTTCCTTGTTAGCCTCATCTCGGAGCGCCGCAGCCAGAAAACCCATGGCTTCTTCCCATCGCGGCCCAATCTCCCCTCTATCGAGGCTTTCTCGAATAGAGTCGGAAAGCTCGAGTATAAAGTCTTCATCGAAGGTGGCAGTAGAGTGCTCGCCATCACTGCTGCGTTTCTCGACATTATTAAGACCCGAGACGCGAACGAGGTTGGATAACTGGCCTAATCTCTGTAAGCCCGTCTGTACCATCATGCCCGAGTTGCGCTGCTCACTTTTGCCGGAAGCCATCAAGTCAGTTCACTGAGATTTCAAAAAGCCAGTGCCTGCCACGGTGCAGTAGAGGTGAGCGGACAAGGGTACCTGGGCTTCATCAGCGTGGTGGAGCATTGAGAAATCCTTGGCCAAAGCCTTAATGTAACCCTTGACGAGTCGTCGTAACGGGGAAAATGCGTGTGTTCATACCTGGGGAATGGATGTATGTTGATGATATTGATGCCAGAGATGGCGAGCATCTCAAATTGGTCGTTCGGTTGGCTCCATGAAGAGCTCCCAGGAGCAGCCAGTCGTACTTTCGCTTGAATATAGAGTCTTACGAGCCACGTGCCGCTGTCTCTTTCCTCACCACCCGTCCTTGACTACTCATGATTGACATGTCAGATGCCGTCTCTACCATGCAGTCACCCGAAGGCGACACGGCTCAGACAAAAGCAAGTCTGTAGAAACTACGGGAGATCGGGAGCCTGCCGCCAAACACCACACTACAGTGAGGCATATTCACCGCCTCATGGAACGTAGTCATGGAGAGCAGACGGGACTCGGATAAGGACCAAGAGGAGGTTGGATCACGCCTTGGCTCGTGCGCAATGGATAACATCTTTGCAAGTCCGCGGCTTCCCGAGCAGCCGAGCAGCTCTCTTGGCCAGAAACAGAAGGCAACACTTGCCGTTGAGAATCTTATGTCTTGCCGGTCGCTTATTGATGCGCAAGCGAGGGAGCGGAAAGACATGATGCATGACCAGATTGGCTGGTTGGGCTGGGTTGGTTGGGTTGGAGAATGATGGATGTCTTGCACATACCCGATTATTCCCTGTCCAAACATGCCAGGATCTCTCACACCACTTGAGCAAACATGATCCAGTCTTTGGGTAACAAGAAGAAGCCATTTTGATGACCTGTTGATCCCAGACTGGTCTCGAGCTGAACGATCGCCATAACACTGCCTAACTCACAACTCAAATATGAACCTTCAAAATTCTATCTTCTGACCTGAGTTGTCAGTTGAACATTCGTTTGTCCCAGCGCCACCCGTGTTTCTTGGCGAACGTTAATGTTAAAGCCAGCTGATGATTTTCGTCGCTAGTCTGGGGTGCAGCTGAACAGTCGTTTATTTCCTTGCCATGAACCGCCTTCGTCTAGTTGCGTCTCTCTGTTTGGCTCTCACCATGACATTGCGACTTCTCCAAACTCCATTCTTCGGGCAGTACTCATATTCGCAGCCCCATGGAGTATAAAAATAAGGCCTTAATCAGTTTCAAAAATCAAGCAAGGAAATATGTTTCTTGAGCAGGATATGTTTATCTAACAGGAGGGAGCACAGATAGAATAGACAGTAGGTACAGTACTGTAGGTCCTACGCAACCAATGCGGTCTTCACCGCCTGCCAAACTCGGCACCAACCTCCAGTGTGGTTGGCGCCTGTAGCTCACCGCCTTCTCCATCTGGCCATCGCAAAAATACTGCCGGAGAAAAATTCCAGATACCAAAGTTGCCCCACTAGCATATTGTATAGATCGCATAAACATTGCTGTCGCATGACGCGTTGAGGGCAATTCCCAAGCAGCGCAGTCATCATGGCGGACCAAACTCATTATGCGACGCGTGGGAGCGCCTCTTACACTAGATCCATTGGCATCAGCCAGCGAGTGACTCCTCTGGCGATACCGTGGACCGGTGAGATGCGTACTAGGTATGAGCCTATGTCTTGATGCTGATCGCAATTGGTGTCCTAACCCGGCTATAGGTTCTCAGACTTTCAGGTGAACGAAATAAAGGAGGACGGCTCTGTTCTTCATCTTCAACACATTGGTCTGGCTGACGAGGAGGCACCTGTGAGTGCGCAATCTCTACTACAACGCATGTTCGAAATATTGAGACTTTACCTAGGTTCAAGAGACAAAACAGGAAACCAAGACAGAGACAACAAACGGAGATTCGAAAAAAGAGGAGACCAAGGAGAATTCCGAGAAGCAGGCTAGCGAAAACACAGAAGCCAAGCCGGTTGCGCAACCCGAGCAGACCTACGATGTCTCGCCCGAAGACGTGGCCACACTCGAAACTCTAACCGACCAGCGTTTCACGCAGGAGCTTGTGGAGCTATACAAGGTCGGCCCAGGCGCTGATCATGAGAAGAAGAAGTCTGTCACCTCGGAACCCATGGACGACAGGCCCAAGCGTGGCCAAGTGCACCAAGAGATCCGTCGCATCTTCAAGTCCCGGATAGACACCAACACGACTGACTTGGGTGCCATTGTCGCAACGTTTATCCCCCCGCGCAAGGGCAACAACAAGAAGCGCAGCCGCGGCCCCCGTGACAGGCACGAGGAGAAGCCCGCCGGCGAGTACCTGCACTTCACCCTGTTCAAGGAGAACCGCGACACCATGGACGCCGTCAACCAGATTGCCCGGTTCCTCAAGGTCAAGCCCCAGGTCATTGGATACGCCGGCACCAAGGATCGCAGAGCTTCGACGGTGCAGCGATGCTCTGTGCGCTACATGCGGCCCAGAAACCTCCACGGTATCAACGGGCGGCTCTGGGGCGTGTCGACTGGAGATTATGGGTACAGCGACAAGCCCATCTACCTGGGCCAGCTCCTTGGAAACGAGTTTGTCATTGCCATCAAGAGCTGTCAGATGGTCGGCCAAGCCGATGAGCCTATTGAACAGCAGGTTGAGAAACTAAAGAAGAATGTCGAGCCTGCGCTCGCTCACATGGCTGAGCACGGCTGGATCAACTACTTTGGCCACCAGCGCTTCGGAACCCATGATATCGGCACACATCAGGTTGGACAGATGATCCTGGGCGACAAGTACGAAGAAGCAGTCAAGGCGCTTCTTCACTACGACAAGGAGATCGCGGACAAGGCAGAGGCAGGGGAGATCCCCGAGGAGCCCTCCAAGAGGGACGAGTACCTCCGGAATCAGGCTTGCATGCTCTTCCTCACCGACAAGGACGTGGACAGGGCCATCAAGATCATGCCTCGCCGCTTCTCGGCCGAGAACAGCATCTTTAGACACCTGAACCGACAGGGTGCTCAGTCGCGGCGCGACTTTATCGGCTCTCTTGTCCATATCACCCGCGGCCTCCGTTCCATGTACCTCCACGCCTACCAGTCCTACGTCTGGAATCACGCTGCCAGCCGTCGCTGGGAGCTCCACGGCACCAAGGTCATCACCGGTGACCTCATCATCGCGCCGACCGAGAACACGCCCCTCGTGAGCGGGCAGGACCAGGACGGCGACGACATTGTGAACCCAGTCGACGACGATGACGACGCCCCTGTGCGCGCCCGCCCCCTCACCGCTGAAGAAGCCGCCAGCGGCAAGTACACCATCTTCGACATTGTCCTCCCTACCCCTGGCTACGACGTCGTGTACCCCGACAACGACATGGGTACCTTTTACGAGGAGTTCATGGGCCGCCCCGAGAACGGCGGCCTCGACCCGCACAAGATGCGCCGCATGCGCCGCGAGTTCAGCCTGCCCGGCCGGTACCGCAAGCTCATGAACCGCTTCCTCGGGACGCCCTCGGTCGAGGTGCGCGCCTACTCGGACGATACGGAGCAGATGCATGCCACCGACGTGGACGTCATCAAGGCTGCCAAAGGTGCTAACCGGAAGCGCTCTCGTGAGGATGCCGATTCTGAGTCGGCCGCCAAGAAGACCAAGGTCGAGGGCGAAGCATCGGCGTCCACGGACGTTGAGATGAAGGGTACGGACGCGGAAGAGGGCCCGGGAGAAAGTGCCCCTACCGCTGAGGATACCGCTGAAAAGGCTCCCGCCGCCCAAAAACCCATGAAGCTTGCTGCAGTTGTCAAGTTCCAGCTAGGACGTAGTGCTTATGCGACTATTGCGTTACGAGAGCTCATGGGTGATCCCCCAGAGGACACAGCGGCGGAAGCATAGAAGGGAGTGCAGTCGATATGGGCGCCATGTAAGGAGGCAAAAAAATACATGTATCCAAGAATATGATGCCCATATATTGTGGGATAGTACATAGAAAGGCTACGCGCATAAGCGCGAGATGGGAGATTCCCCGTCCTTGTCAGGCTTTGCCGGTTTCCAACACACAATCTTTCATTCTTATTCAGCCAGATCCTGACCGTACGTATAACAACGTAAATGCTTCCTGCCATCATCATCATGAACACCATCCCACCCTTCCGCGAATCGGCTTCCAAATATGCGCCGTGATGTGGTTGACTAGTTCATCATCGAGGTCCTAGTCGTGTCCACAGCGCGTCCCCAAGGAATGCATCTCGTATAAGAGCCTCATGACACAGGCCCAGCCTTGTTCATGTCGTCATGGGCATAAGACGGGAGATGCCGTCGAGTCAATTGTCGCCCACCTCGCGCTTGTGACACGGGCACGGCTCGTTGGTCCAATTTTCCTACGTTACCAAGACCTTGGCACTTTCGAGTTGCCTACGCCTTGGGCTGGTCATCCCAGCCCCATACAAACGATAGGTATTTCACCATGTTGACGCGCTTTGAGCGCATCTCAACCATCCATGGGTGCTCCATCATCTTCCAGGGGCTGGCTCGGCGGTTGGGCTGCTTTTCCAGACTGAAATCTTGTCAGCAGGTTCTCATCACTTGTCGAGATTATACGTACCAGCACTCAATAAAGTACTTGAAGTTGTCACTCCAGTAAACATCCATGTCAGGCTCATCCTTGAGCTTGGGCACAGGCTGCCTGACAATGTAGGTAAGAAGGTCGATGAGACCAGCTCGTGGCTGCATCTCAGTGCCGTCAGCGGGGAAGGGGAATCGATGCTGTGCAACCTCGAGGAGGGTAACTCCTGTTGACCACACATCCGAAGTGATGGTATATGACTGGCCAGTGATTCGTTCAGGGGCCATGTAGTAGCTGGTACCGATAAAGGTGTTGGCCTCACCCTTGGTACCAAAGTCGCCAGAGACGCCAAAGTCGCAAAGCTTGACAGCGCCGTCTCGGCAGAGGAGAATGTTGGATGGCTTGATGTCTCGGTGAATGATTCGCCGCGTGTGCAGATAAGTGAGTCCTCCCAAGACGCCCTCGGCAATCTTTCCAAGGACCTTTTCTCCAGTGCGGCCACCCAGACGCTTGACTTCCTTGTAGATGCTGTCAAGCGAGCCTCCTTCGCAGAACTCCATAGCGATGGAGATGGTGGCCGTAGCAGGGTCAACAAAGGCGCCGTAGTATCGACAAATGTGGTCTGAGGCGCATTCCTTGTTAAATCCAAGTTCTCGAAGAATCTGCTTCTTGACATCGGGATCGGGATTCGTGGTGATGACCTGGGACTTGTCAGCATTGGAAACGTACAACAGGGCCATGTCGAACTCGCCTTCAAAGCAAACACCGTGTTGCCACCCTTGAGCTTGCATCTTGTGACAGCACCGCCCGCACCTTCACCCAGGTTACCCAGCTCCACGATCCTATTTTCCATACTGGCAATTCTCCAGCCCTCTTCATCCAACTCGTCGACATCGAGAGTCCTGGCCTTCTCCAGGCTCAGCTGATCAAAAGCCTCAAGTCCTTGCAGGCTACCATCGCGCTCCATAGAAACACCACCCTCACTCCTCTCAGAATACAAGGATCCAACGGCCGATACGGGGTCTGGAGTTCCCTGTGGTCTTGACACACCGATACCATATTGAGAAGCAAACGAAAGGGCAGAGTACTGAGAGCCGGCCGAAGTAGGATTGCTTGCCCTACCATCCAAAGGCCCAAAACTACCAGACCTTGAATGAGCAGCGCTGCTCTCGCTGCCGCCGCTTGCCGAGGGTTGGGTGACGCATTGTGATCGAGGGAGCTGCTCATGGGGAGTGACGTTGCTTCCCATGGGAGTCTTTAGGTGTAGAGTCGGCAGAGGAGGCCTTGAAGGCGCGGCGGCCGGTGCGCCTTGGTTGCCAACAGGTTTGGCATTGGGAGATGGGGGAATAGCAAGGCCGAGTCTCGGTGTGCGAGCCCCGCCACTCCTAGCGCCGGGGATGGCGGGACGGAGCAGAGGGACAGGCGAGGGGCCAGCGTGAGGAGTTGGTAGAGAAATGGGAGTAATGGCGGCAGGAGGTTGCTGTGAAGCGTCAGTACCGGAAAGGACCAGCCGAGGGGAGCTTGACAAGCGTACAGGTTGGGGAGTCGAGTCAGAACTTTGAGGTTGTTGGTCGGCCATCTCGGCGGTTGGGCTGCTTAGGGCAGCTTGTGGATGAAAGAGGGATGACGCAAGTAGGTGGGAATTAATGGTTGACAGAAGATGCGTATCACAAGCTCAACAGCGAGTTGCTCCGGGGCAAGTTGGGTCAGAATTTAGTCGGTCGGTCGGTCAGTTCGAGTAGTCGGGATTACGGAGGCAGGGTCGTCGATCGGCCGGCGTCGTCGTCGTAATGGCAGTGAGATATACTTGTATAGGCGGACAGATGTGGATTGATGTGTATAAAGGCAATCGACGGAAAAAATAGCGAATGTTGGCGGTGATTAAGCAGGTTGTTGGAGCGACAGAGAGAGGTGAGCAAGGTGAGTGAGACTGGAGAGACAGATTATTGTGGTGTCGTCAAGAAGAAGCGAGACAGCCGCAGAAGTAACGTTGACAACCTAACAGCCCATGCAAGACAGCCGAGAGTGGATGATTCGCGGGCTGTGTGTAAGAGACCCAACAGGAAGACGGTCGTTGGGCGTTGCAGGGCAGGGCAAGAGAGTAGAGGAGAATGGAATGACAGCAAGAAGCGTGGCGACGAACGACACGTCGCTGTGTGAATCCGAAACGCGAGGAGAGGAGATGAGAGAAGATATGAGAGGAGAATGCCCCGTGGATGATGGCGTCGATGGATTGATTGGGTCGGGTCGGAGTCGGTGGGCTTGTGACTGCGACTGCCATCCTCTGGATGGAGGGCAGGTACCTGGGGCGGGGCGCTTGGGCACCTGTGACCTTCCCGACTCAGTGAGAACACCCCTGTGTTCCGGGTACCTCTGGTACGCTGCAGACAGCTCCAGTACCTAGGACTCAGCGGAGAACTGGTCCTGTCGGGTCCTCCAGACCCAGGTCCCGTCAGCTAGCTCGACGGCACAGCGCTTGCAGTGGCGCCCCGGGGCGGGGGTCGAGCGGTTCCATCCCCTGTAACCGGGGCGGGGGAGCTGACCAAGGCCTGAAAGGCGGCTTGTCCGTGGTTTGGCTGTTTGGGCCCTGTCTCAGATCTTCCCTCCAGTCCAAACTGACGCGGTCTGCCCATCTACGACAAACAATTCATCAACATGAGTCTCGTAACCTGGATATTACGGCACGCGCGCCGTTGCCGCTTATGTTTTCCTGACGCAGATGCCGTCGCTCTGACGAGACGGCGACCTAGGCTGGATCTAGAACCATCGGTGACCGACAATCAAGCATCCATGGCTCGCTGACAGACCTCCAGCATCAGCATCAGCAAGCATGACATGGCTGCCAGGTTGGAATACTGCTGTCTCAGGCACTCAATTCTTCTTTCATCCTTAGTCAATTCCTTGGCCGGCACCTTTGTGTGTCCATGTGTGAGCCAAGGATTTCCCCCGATGCCCAAGCAGCATGACGAACCAGCGAGGCTCGAGACAGGCAGACTGGTTGTCTTTCAATCCTGCTTTTGCTTTGTTGGTGCCTTCGTCATCGGCGTCGTCGTCACTTTGCTCCTCCAGTCTCCGGGCCCCTGAGCAACCTATCACAGCGCCCACAATGCTCCAGGTCTCCAGTACAATTTTTGCCTTGTTGACAAGCTGAGCCTGGGAAATCTCATGTCAGGCTATCGGCGCTCGCATTGCATGGCATGGCATATTCTTTGTGGAGTCAAAAGCCGTGCCCTCTGGGTCTGATGCGTGAGAAGCGCTCGCCTTGCATCAACGTGGCCCAACCGCAAGTCAAAGCTTGGGGCGTCAGAGTTGATCATCCAACGCTCTGATGGGACATGTGCCACAGATCGTCCTGGAACAAGGCTCTGCCCGTTGACGGCAGCGATATCGACAATCAACAAGATGACAAGTGGCTTGCCCCTGAGCCTGCCAGCCCCTTGCCTGTTGATGAAAGCAATCTCACACTCTTCAATCGGTCAAAAACAAGCTGCCAACAGAGCCCAATCAATCAACAAACCACATTTGCCGTCTCATCACATCACTGCACGACGTCGCAGCTGACCACATCCCGGCGACGCCTCCTCATTTGCTGCAAAGACCCTGTCGCTGCTGCTAGTTGCTCTCGCACGGTGACCACGGCAGACAAGCGCCCGGCTCTCGGCTTCAAATCCCCCTGCTGCGACAGGTACTTGGACGTCCGGTGCGCCAGATGCCCCGGGCCATCATGAGAAACAATCCTGTAACCGTGAGGGAGTCTGTCGATGATTGATGCGTTTGCATTAGCCCTTTCCGACTACATATCCCCATCATCCAAGTGGGCGGGAACGCTTCTAAGCGCGCGTCTAGAGGTGCGCTCCTCCCATTGGTCCCCACCATGCCATCAACCCCACAGCTCACCCGCCGCGCGCCGCGCGCCGCGAGTGGAGAAGGGTCCATCGATTTTCAGACGCCTGTCACCGCCAAAAATTTCCAGACCAGCTGCAACTCGCATTGCCTGTATGGATTCGTGAGACTCCTGCAATTTATAAAGCCGAGCCATGTTGCCGCCCGCCGACCCCGACCACGCGACTGATGCGTCAGAAGAGCATGTCTTGTCTGACGTGGGCTCATCCTCTGACGAGTCCGACTACCTCGACAGTGCCGCATCCCGAAAGCGTCGGAGGACTCTGCCATCTACAGGACCCCACGATGGCGATGATCAAGACGACGAGGACGATGCTGAAGATGAGGAGCTGAAGAGGGTGCTTTCCACGATCAAGGCACCCTCTCGAATCAAGCGCAATGCCAAAGCAGATCAGAAGGAGACTCAAGCGAAACCTCCAGCTGCTCCCCAAAAGTCGATCCTCGCCCCTACCGATCCCAACACCACCTTTTCGGCGCTCAACGTTCGGCCATGGCTGGTCCAATCGCTGGGAAACATGGCCATCAAGCGTCCGACAGGAATTCAGAAGGGCTGTATTCCTGAGATCCTGAAAGGGAGGGACTGCATCGGTGGAAGTCGAACAGGTTCCGGTAAAACGGTTGCGTTCGCTGTGCCTATTCTTCAGAAATGGGCCGAGGATCCTACTGCTATCTTTGCTGTCGTGCTGACGCCGACGCGAGAGCTGGCCCTTCAGATCTATGAGCAGTTCAAAGCCATCTCATCCCCCCAGAGCCTCAAGGCCATTCTGGTGACGGGAGGTTCTGACATGCGCGCCCAGGCAATCGAGCTAGGAAAGCGGCCACATGTTGTGATTGCGACTCCAGGTCGCTTGGCCGACCATGTGCGCACTTCTGGAGAGGACACCATCTGTGGACTGAGGAGGGTCAAATACGTGGTTCTCGATGAGGCTGATCGACTGCTCAATGCGACAGGTCCAGGCAGCATGCTTCCCGACGTAGAAGAATGTCTCTCGGTCTTGCCCCCGGCCACGGAACGACAGACCCTGCTCTTCACGGCCACCATCACGCCGGAAGTCCGCGCTCTGAAGGACATGCCAATCAAGCCAGGCAAGCAGCCCGTCTTTGTGTGCGAGGTTGACACCCAGACACTGGCCATCCCTGCGACTCTGAACCAGATGTACATCAAGGTTCCAGTCACACACAAGGAGCACTACCTCCATGTATTCTTGCTCACAGAGGCAAACGTCGACAAGACAGTCATTCTCTTTTGCAACCGCACCTCGACTGCGGATTACCTCCACCATCTACTGCGATTACTCGAGCACCGAGTTACATCACTTCACTCAAAGCTACCCCAGAGACAACGAATCGACAACCTCGCTCGTTTCCGCGCCTCGGCTGCCCGTATTCTCGTAGCGACCGACGTCGCCGCCAGAGGTCTGGATATCCCCGAGGTCAGCCTCGTCATCAACTACGACCTTCCCCGCGACCCGGACGACTACATCCACCGCGTCGGACGTACCGCCCGTGCGGGTCGCAAGGGTGAGGCCGTCAGCTTCATCGGGCAGCGTGACGTGGAGCTGGCGCTGACGATCGAGAAGCGCGTGGGCCGCGAGATGGAGTCGTGGGAGGAAGAGGGCGTCAACCTGGAGACGCGCGTGGTGCGCGACGTCCTCAAGGTGGTCTCGGAGAAGAAGCGCGAGGCTCTGCTGGAGGTGGAGGAGGGCCGAGAAGTTGGTGGCAAGAGGAAGCGGACGAAGCAGAAGCTTCGGGCAGAGTAGGCGTCGGGTACATAGTTTTAGACTGTATAGACAAAAGCGTTTGTTCTTTCACGGGCTTTTCTTAACTTTGCTTTGTCTAAGTGATGGATTAATGTATTTCGACTCATGCCACCAAGTCCCTGAAGCAGGAACGAACCTTCTTGGTACATCCCGAGTGTAACTTGTATCGATACAGGGTATCTTCATGAGCTCCAACTGTCAAGGAGCCAGTGTCTCAATTATCGACAAAATCCCCACTTTAGGCTGGTAAGCTTGGAAATCTATCGAATTTCTGTCAAACCCCTATTCCTACTTTCTTGCGTTGATTTCGTTTTATGCCCTTCCGCCACACTGTTGCAGATATCAAGCCCATTCTTGTTGTCGTTGCTCGGGCTTGAGGGAACAGACAACCAAACCCTCCGTCACTTTATCCCATTCTTAGCTAGAGATGTACAGTATTAAAAAGGTGAAGAAATTTAAAACTTTTTAGCCTGATTTTCGTATTATATGCAGATCGATTCATCACTTTTCTTGTGACTAGTTTTGGGAGATGAACATGTTGCTCAAAGCAGCCTGCTCGTCTGGCATTGTACGCACCCACATACCCAACAACGTTGAGTGCCTGCATCAAGGTTAAAGTTGCTATGCTGTCCATAAAATCCCGATGTCCCTACTCTCAGCTCAACATTTTCATCTGTCCTTTCATTCTTACTCACAGGTAGAAAAAAAATTGCTGTCTGCACGTCATCACGTCTACTACTGGATCCTGTCCATCGCCGCAGCCCTCGTCTACCAGGGCATGGTGGCAGGGTTGGGATTCCAAGAGGACATTTTTCGGATAATCTTGATCCCACTGATGGGCTTTGCGGTGTATCTCATCTGGAATGGCCCTGGCCATCTCTCCAGCGAGTGGCACGTTCATCAACAGGCTGCCACCGCATGCTTGATGATCTGTCTGGGCTCGGTCTCGGACCGTCTCTACATCTCCGGCGCCAGAGTAGAGCACATCAAACACGTTGCTCATGTCCTCCTGGCGTTCTATGCCGTCGGAGCTCTCGAGTCCGTCCGGCAAAATGTGAGTCGCCTCTCTCCCTCCCCCCTACTCCTAATAAGTGCCAACAATAGACAGCGCAATGACATCCAGCCCGGCGTTATCTCTGCCATGGGTTGCGATATTGAAACTGTTATGCGTCCCCTTAACTGGACCGTCTTTCTCTTGTCCGGTTACTCGCATATTGTCGTCTTCTGTCTCTTCACCGGCATCCGTTTCGGGCTTGCCCTTGGCCTCGACTCCATCTACGGGCCTGAAGTCTCCAAAGAGTCCGTGGATTTTGCTTCAATGGATTTTGTATAGCTATACCGCAGCTCATTGGCTGTTATGTACGCCCTCGGGTCTCTACAGGATGTAGCAGGGACGGTAAGCGCACCGAATCCCTGGGCTCGAGCGGCACAGCTAACATTGTTAGGTATTCTACCAGATTCACCGGCGCGTGTATCCTAAGTTAATCCCAGAGCCAGGACCACTTCTCGGGCCAAAGGAGGAGTGGCGTTTGTTGAAGAGCAGTGCCGCGGATTCATTCATCAGATGAGTCGCGTTGTTCTTCGCGATTAGAGGTTTAATCGGAATGGGTTTTAGGCCCCATACGGAAGTTGAAATGTAAATAAACAGCGCTAGTATTAGTCTGTAATCTCTTTTCAGGCTGTATATAGCCGATACTTAGAGTTAATCAATCAATTACTTGCCGGAGTTGTGCTCCCATCTCCTGTGCCACTATACCCTGCAGACAATCTTCCTGATCTTTGCCTACTAACCTAAAGGTGAATAGCCCTTTCGAGTGTGTCTCTTCCGCCTCGTTCTCATCGTTCAGTGACAAGGATATGCAAAAGTACAAGATGAAGCTGGTAAAATCGTTTGAGTTGACGGAAACTATAGTTCAGATGCCGAGCAACCCCTTTGGGGGTGGGGGGCTAAGGTGCTCCCTAGGTATCAATAAAGGTGCCGCTCCCATAAAGACAAGACAATATACCTTCCTCAGCCAAATAATCACACAGGCAAAGTTCCACCTATGCCTTATGGAGACGCTCATAATATAATTATGATCACAATCCAGAAACCCAACGCAAGCTTCTCAGTAACGCCCTTGTCCCTCAGCATACTAATACCTTTAGTGAGGAAAATAGGCACATAATGCACGGAGCGGATTACTGTCCCTTTTCGCAGTTGGAGGCCCGCTCTCTCTTGACGCAGTGCTTAAGGATCCAGGCGTGCAGCCGGATCCGACTGAGAGGGATGCTGCTCAAGGTTGCCTAGGTAGCTATTTGTAGCAAAGTATCATCAGTGCCTCTTCACCTTATTTTATGACACCAATCTTAGAGTAAGAGAAGAAGATCTAAACCGAAGCAAAGTTCTTACACATACCTTCCCAATCACTTATTTAATTCTTTCCTCGATTGTTATCCAAGCATCAGGCGTGCGACGTATACTACCTACCTAGCCAAGTTGTTCGGGCTGTCAAACATCTCCTCCTCCCGATGAATATTCAAGATCGTGGGTTGGGAACATATACTGCACAAGTACATGGGCGGCACTGACACCGAGCCTCACCGGAAATAAGCTGTCAAGGAATTTTATTGTTTGACTCATGGTCTGAATAGTTTGTCTAGTGCGGTTTATTTCTTCATCAGCATTAAATGCGGTAATGCAACCCTTCATTAGGTCTCATAAGGAGAACGGCTATTTCATCCAACTCACCTTGCTCATCTCGTGGAATCCTCCGCGTCTACCGTCTACGACTTTTATATGTCTCGCATCCAACGAGTATAGTTTAGTTATAGGTTGTTGATTTTGCCAACCTTCCACCAGGTCTATGTATGCGCATCTTCTCGCCTTCTAGACCTATCAAGATAGTTCAGGCCGGCCACTCGCCAACTTTAGCTGAATCAATATTCATGTGCCTCGACTCGTATTCGCTCAATTATTTCGTTATTGTTTAACATTCGGGCTGTGTTCCCAAGAGATTCCCGAGTTTCTGTGTTTTGCGATGACTCCTTTCGAGACTTGTGCTACTCTTGGCGCACCACTTCATACACATCTTGAGAGGTGAAACATGCAAATTATGTCTATAAATGGGGAGTAATCTCCATAATTATGAGGCATCAATATCCTCAATCATCCACGAGGCTTTGTTATATCTTCTTCACCCGTCAAGATGCTTTCCGCTTTCATGTTCCTGGCAGTTCTTTTCTTCAGCCTTGCTGCACAGGTGAGTGCATGATAACCGATCAGGGGACCTGTCCAATATAATTATATAGGTCGTTGTCAACGCCGTCGAAACAAAAGAAGAGGTGACAGCTCCGACCTGCACAGTCGAGGCAGTCCCCAAGACTCCCGCACTCGATGGCCTCTACGTCGAGTTCGAGGAGGAAGACCTGGGTCTCCTCGCCAAGCGCACTGACTTCAGCAAAGCGCGGGCCAACTGCTCGAAGAACGACGGTCTCGACATTGTCTTCATTAGACATGCCACCAGATCTCTCCGCCGCCGCAAGGGAAGACCGAGTCTCCAGCCGGGACGGTGCGTAGTGGTCCATTGCTCGGGAAAGGGTGGGGTCCGATGGTGCAACAGGGTGAGTTCTAACTCTGACGTGAAAGCTACAACGAGACATTGACATAAATGACCTCCAACAGAGCAGTAAGAAGAAGACGCTCGCATTTTTCGGGTCTATAGCCGATGGCGTGCAGCGCCTCAGGGACGCGTGCCACGGAGCCCCTGTTGGCGGTATCGTTGAGCACCCTTCCAACTGGATTGTCGAAATAAAGAAAAGCTACAGCTGCTAACGGCCTGACTCCTACGCGTATGCTCGACGGGGCAGATTAGTCGACTTGGAGATTCACTTCAAAACTCACGTAACCCTTGCTCATGCCATGCAAAATCGGGGATGCTGGGAATCTAGAGATGTAGAAAACCCTTTACCACCTTCTACTCATAACTTTGAGCCCCGTTTCCGCCTGGGGAAATGTGACGCAAACTCCTTGTCGACAAAGGGTTCAAGCCCCCGATTCTCCAAACAGTGCTCGTCTTCCGCTGATACACCCTGCCCATAGATATCCTTGATATCCAAGATAAACACGTAATTTCCGTATCCAGGGTCTTTCGAAAAGGCCAGCAGTAGCCCAGTGTATTTCTGCAGCCTGCTCTCCCGAAAACCCAGCCGATTGCCTGGTATGAACCTCGCGTCTGGCTTAGCCGCCTTCAAAGCGTCCCATTGCTTCCCGACATCGATCTTGTCGATTTCGGCAACTTTCTTCAGGTCGAAGCCATTGGGAATACAAACAATCCGGCCACGTATGCTATATGGTTGCCAGCTGGGACCCGGGGATGCCGAGGCGCCCTGAGCCTTCGACTTCCCATACGGCTTTGGGGGTGGATACTGGGCCAGGTCGAATTGATACCGAATTATGAGAGCAATGTTCGTTTGGGAGTTCGTCCCGATGCTGACTATGATGGGGTGGCTCAGTCCGCAGGGATGGGCGTCAGGGATGCGAAGTGACGGCGGAACACACTGATATGTTTTTGTGGGATCGTAGCACTCTTTGATGCTGTAGCCTTTCGGAAGTGTTCGAATGATGAGGCCCCCATCCTGTCTCGTGGTGTGGTAATTCAGTTCTGCTGGAGCGTCGAGTGGTATCAGCGTTCGTCTAAGGGGCTCAGTCCACCACGACTTCCTGGGCACGAGATGCCAGCCTTGCGTCGCCCTATGAAGCCGCATGTCATTCAGTGCAAGCCTTCTGCTGGTAGTGTTATGGCTGATATTCTCACACTTCAACACGAGGGTGACGCAGTTGAAGAAGTCGCTCCTCCGCCGACACTGTAGGGGTGCAAGCAACACCACAAAAGAATGACCAGACAGTGGGTTGTAACGGGTGTCGCCAAGGATCTCGGTGTCCCATAGAATGGGAGAGGTGATTTTCACACCGTCCTGGCGGATTTCTAGCCTTGACTTAGCTTGCGGGCTTCTGCATGGGACGAGGTCACCACAGACCTTGAAAGCATAAGAGCTCTTGGCGAGGAGTGGTTGGTATTCGCCGTGGCATTGATCGAATTCTCCCGGTCCAACAAAGCCAGTTCCCCAGGCCAATATAATCTGATCGTCAATCTCCCGAATAATGGCATGCTGGAGCTTTCTCTCTCTCCATAGATCAGGGGCATGTTGATGTTGAAGATACCCAGCAAGCAGTAGGCCATGTCCTCGACGCGGGTAGTCTGTCTTCTCGACGCCCACGACATCCTCTCGGCGACACTGGCCTCTGTGACTCCTTTTTGGCCACTTAAATACGCAGCGTTGATTCCCGTGATTCGTTCTAGGTCCAGACTGATGTCGTTCTTGGACCCGAGGTGTTTCCAGTCTCCCGAATAAAAGTCCACTACTCGCGGCGCCAGCAGCTCCTGCAGAGTCCAGCCGCGGGTAAACCAGTTGCTATCTCCCAGATAAGCGACATAGTTGGCGGGCCTGGGGTCCATGTGTCGAATGTCGGCCAGATAGGCGATGCAGAGGTGCGCTTCCTGATACCAGCGAAACATGGAGTTGACGGCCTCAGACAACTCGGCGCTACTAGACCTGTCGATACAACATGTATCTATCCAAATCCATTTGTAGCCAAGACGCCTTGCCAGATTGCAGGCGCCGGCAACCTTGGGCCAGCCAGTTTTGGCGGTCGGTTTGGTGTATGGGTCAAGCAGGTCCTCGTAGAGGACCTCGTTGGTGCCCCATCTGTGAGAGAGAATGCAGTACCGACTCCTCTCTTTTTCATCGTTGAACTCGTGCAGCTGATATGTGGCGACGTTTAGAAGTTTTATCTCGGCAACCCAGTTAGTTTGTCCAGCAACTTAACGATAGATACCTATGTTGGCACTGACAGTGCAATTCTTATAGACAATATGTCGGGAGAACCAGCAATTCGAGTGTATGAGTGTGTGCCTTGGCTAGTCACGAACAGCGCCTTTGGCGCTCGTGCAGCCTCTCTTATTGATCGTGGCATTCTCCTGTCCATTGTCAGCCTGCGTCCTCCCCGCACCAGGCTTAGGCTATAGCTTCATTTAGCATGGGGTGCAGAGGCGGCTGCCACATGAAACTCGCTGGTTGACGGTGAAGAAGCAGGCTGTCGCTCCGTCGGCTAATCAACAGAGAAGTGTGTCATCCATCTCTGGCTGTCAGGTATTCCGGGATCAAGAAGACGTGCACGAGGGCTCAGTCAGCCTTGTAGCCTGCTGCATCTCGTATGATGACGTAGACGGTATAATCGTAATGCATCTGCAACTGTTGTCCATGTGTTGGCTGACAATGGGTGAGTCGTGCCGAGCCGCACTTGCGTCAGTAGAGGCAATCGCTCAGTCGAGTTGGGAAATCGCAGCAACAATTGGCGATCGAGAATACCCTGTAGTGACGTAAAAGTCGACATCGCCAAGCCCAGGCGTATTTCTCGAATCGCCTCCCCGATCAAGAAGAAACGTGTCAAGCTACTTGATCGGTTGATCGCTTCCAGGGAGAGGAAACGACAGCGCGTGGCTTTGACTTGGCTTTGGCAAGTGTGGCGTTGTGCCTGGCAGAACCTTGTCAATCGTCGTCAGAACAATCTCGAATGGCATCCTCAATTGAGGACACCGTTACGTCATCAACGGTTTGGGAATTAAGGTGTGCAGGCGCTGTCGAATCACTTCCCAATTCGGGCGTAGGGTAAGTAAGGCGTCATCATGGTCGGCCGGAGTTTACGGCATCCCGACTTTGACATTTTGAGACGGGACGGGGACGGGAGTTGCTCGGGGCTAGGAGTTAACCAGGCGGAGAGGAACACCAAGAGATAAGGATAGATGGAGCTCATCCTTCCCCACGTTATCGGTAGATCGGCCAAAGGTCGACTCCGTAGCTCTCCGCAATTGATGGGCATGGAACATGTCGGGACGGGGTGCTTGGTGAACCCGAAAGCGAAAATGTCCGCCGGGGAACGAGTCACAAGGACAAGATGCCACGAAAGACGCAGCGTCAGCGTTTCGACCAAGTGTTTCGAGTCTTCGCACGCACGGGTAGAGTGCGACAACAGCATGGGGTGAGTTTCCATGATACTGGGAACCTCCAAGCACCTTGTGGAAGCTTCCGTCACTCACTCAGCAACGGGGCGGATTATTCGCATTAGGAATCAAGGCGAATAATCAGGCATCCGCTTAGCGAGCGAGCGAGTTGATGCACGCTGGATCATCGGTGCCGTGATTTGATAGGAACACCCCCTTGTAGCTCCTCGGCCGAGAGTTTGGAGCCAGTCCTGACAAAGCAGTCTAGATTAAGGGACCATCCACCACGGGACGAGACGAGAAAGACACGTCCCTGGAAATATGCGGGCTGCGGCTGCGGCCTTTCGTATGGATGGGCTGCGGACCTCTGAGATCTCCCACAGTCGACAATCTCCGCCATTTCGTTGCTGGGACGCTGACTGTGTCGCCAGCAACCTTAACCAGACCAGCGGTCAGTGGTTCGCACGAGGCCGAAGCCCGCTCACCAACCGTGGCCGTCCACGAGATGCATTGCGCCTCCATTGTTATTTGTGGCAGTGGCACAGGCACAGGGGGAGAATACGCGGGATGATGCTTCTTCTGTGGCCCATAGAAGACGCCTTCCATGCATCTGGACGGGCTTCAGGTGGAAGAAAAGGGTAAATCCGACTGATCTGATCTACTTGGCTTGTCGTATTGAACCCTCTTCCTGCATGGTTACTGCTGCAAGTTCCAAATGGAGCCAGAAGAGAAGGTTACCTGCGTGGATGCAATGGAACGTTTTGTTCATGTCTGGAATGTCCCGGACAGTTCAACAGACTCACATCAATCTTAGAAAAAAAAAAAAGTTCTCGAGGGAATTCCACCGAGGCCGATATCGTAGCCATAACTAGCTAGTCTAGTCAGTGACTCTCCGGAATGGAAGCGATAAAGAAAAAAAAAAAAAAGTTTCCAAAGCGGAGTTGGGAGCTCTGACTCTTTCTCTCAATCCCGTCTTTGCACCGTCGCCCGCGGCCCTCTTTTGGACAGTCACGGTGCGTGGTCGGTGGATTCGGAATTCACAAAAGCCCGGTCTGGCCGGTGCGTGCAAAGGGCTGAGGCTGGCCTTGCACAACCCGGCCGAGGCATGGTCGGGGGCATATCCAACGCCGACCGACAGGGCCGCCTGCTGCAGTTGGCATATGCCCACAGGGCTGCGAGATGGTGGCCGTGTAGCCGTGTCGGCTGAGCTAGGGGAAGGGGAATGACCAGTATGTATCCGGAATCAGTCAATTGAGTCAATTTTGCTGCCTTGTCAAGGTGCGTAAGCTATAGCTGCAGCCTCGCAATGTGAGACGAGGCATGTATGTGTGTGTGCCTGCCTGGGAGCTTAAAGCAGGTTAGTGATCATGATTGGAAATAGGCAGACGTTATCCAAGAATGCCCTGGCAACCGAAACCGACGCCTTGGATACAACACCACCATATCAATCTGAGAATGACGAAAGGACCAAAAAGGTTAAATGACTGCTGCCAAGTGACCGCGTTTGAAGATACGCGTGTAGGGATGGGTTGGCTTACGTGGGCAAGGTCAAGCCCATCATGGCAGTGAAAAGGTGATGGTGATGGTGATGATTGACCGCATCGCCGCCTCCTATTGGCTCGCGTTGGTCTTCCGTCCTCGAGCGCGACCACCAACCCTTGGGCGGCCGACTCGATGAAGCTCAGCCCTACAACGATACGTACCCTCCTGTCGTGGCCTCGCCCAGGGCTGTCTCTGACTGGCCAGGGGAGGCTCCTTTTCTCGCTCTCGCTTCTGGATTAACCTTCCGTGCCCGGTGAAGGCTTGCCATGCCCCTGGGGGTGCACATGCGGCAACACGGAACACGGGGCGATCTATCACCGCTGGAGGGGGGGGGAAGGGTTTGCTGTGTAAGGCCAGACATGCAGCATAACGGACAGCCATGACAGCTTTTCGCTGGATCAATCGGCTACATTCATCAGGGTGCGAACCGTGCCGGGTATCCCGCGCACACGCACTCTCTGGCAGGCCTCAGAGCAGGTTTCGCAAAGCTGTTCTGGGGGCAGGCCAGACAGAATCAAGGTCATCCAGCCTGCCATCGTGACGGAGGTGCGGATGCCACGGGATGCCGACAGTGTCTTGGAATTACGCTGTAGGGGGGATGGGCATGGTGGATGAATTGTGATCCGCATCTATTGCAAAAAAGAGTCACACCTTTTCGCAATAACATAAACTTACTAGTCTAGCAAAAAAAGAGTCATCGGAGACAATCATGATCGCGACTCCGAACAGGGCCATTAAGGTTCGCTATTTGCTGAGAAATGCACGGTAGCAATCTATCTGCCTTTGGTAAGGCCCAAGGGCGCGGGCTTGGAAATCCACCTTCGGATTTGTGTGTCTGGCGGAGTTGACACGGGCGGCTGCTGGACGCTGATGGGCTGCGAGGGGCTTCCAGGCTGGCACTAAGGCACCCAGTTTCTAATCAAGCCCACAGCAGCTTGCTGACTGAAGGGCTCAGATTATGAATCACCACCTTGCGACAGCCATGTGCGAGATTGCTCTATCGATGCGTGTGTGCTGGTGCTTATTCTGCACGAGGAACAGCATCAATGTCCGCCATTGGGGATGAGTCGTGTTGAGTCACTATGCTGTGCAATACAGCCGTTCGAGGAATACATCGAGATGGACGGACTACCTGCAGAGGGGAATTGCTGCGACAACGGCGATTGACGACGGTGAGGGCAAAACGGCACCAACCCAACGAAGCTTTCCGGTCCTGGTTCGGGTACCGGAACTGACGGGGGTACCTGCAATTTCGCCCTTGCACTCGGGCTGTCTGAGGTACCTGGGTCCGAGAAGAGACCTTGGCCCCGAAGGGGGCGGCCACCTCGGCCGTCCGCGGGGATCTCTCGCGCCCGGATATCCAGGCACAGCTGATGCTTGTGTGCCTTGCAAACAACCCCGGCCTGAGGCTGTCATTCGTCCAGTAGAGCCTTGAAAAAAGCACAGGGGTCGGTGCGAATCTTGCACAAATCTCTGGGTCCCCTCGCGGCTTCGGGTCTTGCATGGGCCATGATGGGTCATCCACCCACCAAACCCGCCCACCCCCCCATCATGGATCACTAAGCCACACACCCCCATGCC